>OX419597.1:6823385-6923022 GCA_948473455.1 Teleiodes luculella
GTAATTGCCACCTCTTTCTGTCCATAGCCAGTTCTTTGACTTCCTGGTACGACACGACTTCAACTTTTTCCTTCACTTGGTCTAAAAATGTGCGTCTTGGTCTTCCACGTCCTCTCCTGCCATTTATCTTCCCTTCCATTATTGCTCTAAAGAAGTTGTCATGTCGTACCAGATGTCCCATCATTTTTCCTCTTCTATTTTCCATGGTCCTTAACAAGTTTCTCTTTTCTCCTACCATCGCCAGAACCTCCTCATTTGTCCTTCTTTCCGTCCAACTAACCCTCATCATTCGTCTCCAACACCACATCTCAAATGCCTCAAGTCTCTGTCTGTCTCTCTGTGTCAGAGTCCAGGTCTCGCTGCCATAAAGCGCAATGCTCCAGATGTAAGTTTTTATAAGGCGTTTTCTAATATGATTTGAAATGTTTGATTTTAGTAGTGTGCGTTTATTATTAAAAGCTCGCTTTGCCATGCCTATTCTTGTTATGATGTCGGGATGACATCTTGAGTCTTTTGTAATGATGCTGCCCAGGTATTTGAATGTTGAGACTATTTCTATATTTTCATTACCTATTGAAATTGGGTTACCGGTATAATGGTGTCTGGAGGCGATAAGTGTCTTGGTTTTACCAATATTTATTTTTAGTCCAAACTCTTTAAAGGTGGCATCCATATTGCAGACGAGATCTTGAAGTTCTGCAGTGTTTTCAGCAATAGCTGCAATATCATCTGCAAATCGAATGAATTGCAGTTTAAGGCCTCCAATATTAACACCACCCTTTCCGTCTTCTGTTATTTTCCTTATTGCACACTCTATAAAGATGTTGAAGATCAATGGCGAGAGCGGACAT
Source organism: Teleiodes luculella (assembly GCA_948473455.1). Taxonomy (NCBI): domain Eukaryota; kingdom Metazoa; phylum Arthropoda; class Insecta; order Lepidoptera; family Gelechiidae; genus Teleiodes; species Teleiodes luculella. The sequence goes on from OX419597.1 coordinate 6,824,237, forward strand.
CCTTGTCTAACACCTTGTCTTATCCTGGCTTTTCCTCTTTCATCACCTACTTCGACGGTGGTTTCCTGGTTTCTGTAAAGCTGGTAGATAATCTTCCTGTCGCGGTAGTCAAGCCCTGCGTCCTTTAAAATTTTCATCATGGTCTTCCAATTTATTTTATCAAATGCCTTCTCAAGGTCTATGAATGCAATGCAAGTGTCCATTCCCAGATCCAATCTCCTATCAATAACTACCCGTAGCGCCAAGATGGCCTCTCTAGTTCCTTTTCCTTCTCTAAATCCATACTGCTCCGGTCCAAGCCAGTTCTCTGAAATCGGTCTTATTCGGTTTTGTATGATTTTAAGTAAGATCTTAGACACATGTGTTATAAGACTTAAGGTACGATGTTCTTCACATTTTAAAGTATTCAATTTCTTAGGTAGCAGTACTGTTTTAGTTGTTTGAAAATCTTTTGGTATTATACCGGTTGTGTATATATCCTGAATAAGATCGAATAATTCGTCCCACAATGAGTCACATACTGCATATTTTATCAATTCTATGGGAACATTGTCTATTCCTGCGGCCTTTCCATTCTGAATGCTCTGTACCGCCTTATCGAATTCTTCTCTTAACAAACATGGACCCATTTCGTCATTATTTACGTCTATTTCATTTTCTATGTCTTCATCTTTAAGACCTTCACCATCATATATTCTTCAATATATCTTACCCAGCGTTCACTTATTTCTTTATTATCTATAAGTATTCTTCCCTGTTCATCTAATATAGCAGCACTTTTTGATTTTTTCTTTTTATCCATACTTCGTATGAGATTATACGCTCTGTTCATATTTCCCTTTTTCACATATTTCTCTATTTGATCGCATGTTTGTATAATATTTTTCTCTTTACATTCTCTACATTTTAAGGTTATTCTATTTGTAATCTGTCTATATTTTTTGATACTATCTTCGTCAGTTTTATTTCGGTATTGTCTTCTTTCTAACATCATATCAACGATTTCTGGGGTAAGCCAGTTTTTGCGTGGGATTATTTTCTCCTTTTGTAAGCTTTTTTCGGAACATTCTGCAATAATTTCTCTTAAGTTTGTCCATTTTTCGTCTATCTCTAATATATCCTTCTTACTATTTAAATATTCTTTATATTGCACAAATTTACTACCTAAACTATTACTATATTTCATTCTATATTGACTATTACTATCTTTAATACAATTGAGATCCATTTTCTTTGGTTTGTTCACTCTCTTTGCCTTCTTTACCTCAAAGTCATGAGAACTTAAGAGTAAATTATGATCCGAGTCTAGATCGGCTCCAGGCATTGTTTTACATGACTTTAAGTTGTTACGGTGCTTGTTTTTAATCAATATAAAATCTATTTGATACCTTGCTATGTCTCCAGGCATCTTCCAAGTATATAGTCTACGGTTAGGTTGATCAAATTGTGTATTTGCTATACATAGATTATATTCTTTGCAAAATTGCACCAATCTATCCCCCCTTGAGTTTCTCTTTCCTAAGCCAAACTTTCCCACCGCATTTCCTTCCTTTCCTTTACCAACTACCGCATTAAAATCTCCCATAATTACTAAATTATCTTTATCCTTGACTGTATCCAATATTGTGTCTATGTCATTATAAATTTCTTCTACAACATCATCTGAATAGCTACCAGTAGGCATATATATCTGTATTATAATCAAATCACTTGGTTGAGCTTTTACTTTTACAACGGTTATGCGGTCGCTATGATGTATTGTATTTTCGACTTCTTTTCCCCATTCCTTATTTAATATTATTGCCGTACCATTGCTTCCTTGCTTCTCACCCGTGTATATTACCCTGTAATCTCCATCCCAATAATCCCCGCTTCCCTCCCATCTCATTTCACATAATCCCAAGATATCTATCTGTAGTCGCTTCATCTCCACTAATGTCTGTTCCAATTTCCCTGGTGTCAACATCGTTCTCACGTTCCAAGTTCCAATCCTGCAAGGGTTTCGCATGATGACGACCGGTGTAGCCTTGCGTCTACTCCTGCCGGACTCAGACCGCCACGGCATGTTACATCGTGGAAGCCCGTTGTCAAGGACCATAATATCTATATTCGCTGTCGTCATAATTACTCCTTTTTTTGGAGAGAGTTTGTGTGGTGGTTTCTCCATTTGCCTTCCACACCGCAGTTCAACAGCCGGTAGCCCGCCTGTTGATTTCCGGTCAGAGACCCTTCCAGAACCCTTTTCTTCGGCTCTCTGCCAGTACTAACGTTGCTGCTGCCCAAACGTTAGGGGATGATTTATTTTACAATTCCATAAATTTTTATTATGTTTTTACATTCGTGTCTCCACACACTCCTTTTGTGACTGGTTTAATTATAACATTAAATGTCGTATGTGTTCATCATAACGATGACCTAAAATATGTTATGTTTTATGTCATTATCATTAGCGTCACCACCGCAACGCAACCGACTTTCTTACGCGACCAACTCAGTATTGCGTATACGCACCTCTGTGGCACAAACTTAGAAAGGGACTATTGTTGATTGATGGCAGTCCATCACTAAGTAAGTGCCCACATTACTATAAGGGCAATGACTTTTAAAAAAATACTTTGTCGGTGCATTGCGTCTGAGTGGTCGTTGCCCTCAGCTAGTGCAGTAGCAGGGTAACTAGACTAGTCCGACGTGTTTAGTAAAAATAGAATCTAAAGATGTTCTAGCTAGCCTACTTGAACTTGATTGCTATCAGAGCGAGTGAATGCATCATGAAGTTTGTAACTAAATGCTCACTGTTTAAAAAGTTTCACGTCACTTAAAATGTTACTTACTTACTTTTTTTTATTGCGCTGTTTCTGTTTCATTTGATGTTCACGAAGAATATTATTGTAGGAGGCGTTATTGTATTAATCGTAATTATCATGAAAAAAAAAACACAGTACTTACAACCAAAAGCTTGCGTGAAATTCTGCATCTAATTATGAATATTTTTAAAATCAAAGAGTTAAATTCAACACAAATAATACTATTTCGGGAAGCTTATTTTAAAAACTAATTCAATTAAATATGTATAATTGAAACTGCGTACAAGAATGAGAAAAGAAACCAATAAAATTTCACGTAAAACACCTGACAATTACTTAACAATTTTAGAAATGTTGCAGACTAATACAGAAGCAAAATTTATGTAAACTAGGACGATACAGATAATGAATCGATCACCATTGATAAGCCACGATAAACTTATATCTCTGATAGCATAGATAAAGTAGGAGAGTGGTTCTACTGGCTTTACTCTGGTGCTAGGTAGGTGGTTAATGTGGCAATGCTTATGCTGCGTTTGCATTAAACTGGCCACTGGAAAAAAAGACACAAAAACTTTAAAATGACTCTACCTACTTATATTTTTTGCGCCAGCCGTAACAAAACTGGTCCGTTGTGTTAGTCATCGATCGAAATGAAATGCGATCAAAATCACCTTTGGTGTTACAAAAATTCTAATAATGAGATCACGATTCTCTTTGATATATTTTTTTGTACTGTAGTTTTTCTTTTATAAATATTTTCATATCCCACTTCTGATAAGAGATAAGTAATTAAGTTTATTTTATGTGACTAATTGTTTGAACTGGTACCTATGTTCTTCTCGCTCATGACCAACACTTAATCATGTTAAAACATTTTAACTAAGACGATATCAAATGTCCAAGTGAGGAAACAAAGAAATCTGCAGGTCATTTCCAGAGAGATGAAACAGCAAACAAAATAATGTTTCTGAGGCTGCAATTGCAACTAAAACGATATGTCCAAGTAAGAAAACAAAGAAGTCTGCTCAGGTCATTGAAACAGCAAACGAAATAATGTTCGTGTGGCTGCTGGCAGTATATGTGGGATTGTGAGTATTTATGAGTCTGTGGACGTGAGTCATCTCGCTAGACAGGTTCCTCACACTCGCGTGTCTGAGTGTGTCAACAGCCCGCAGTCTCCAGCTAACTGGAGCAATATGCTAAATGCTGGCCATTCTTTTGTCCATTTATTTATTGTTTGCATCAAAAGAATTGCTACTTCATTATCAACTCATATTTGAGTACGTCCCCAATAGACAAAAAAAAGTACAAAGTACAAAAATCTATGTTATAAGATAAAAAATAGAAGAAGATGAGTACAAATATACAACAATTTAGCTTTAACTTCTTTCTTCAACGTATATGAAGTGATCCCACTATGAATTTAGAGCAAAATTATTGGTCAACAAAACTAGTAACTGCAGAATATGAACACACCTAAGCGTTTTTCTTTGAAAAGTATGTAATTAGAGTAATTTGAAAGGAACTTGTTTAGCATACCTGTGCAAAGATCTAGATATTAAGCATAACCGTGGGATTGAGCTAAGGCAGTGCATGCCTGGCACAGAATCATAATCAGTTTCGGAAAGATAAACAAACTTAAACAACATGATAATCTAGTTTCTTGGACAAAAAACCCGTGGTTTACTAATGCTTTATCTTAATTATGAGTTACTTTCGAATGCACTTGCTTGCATGCAAATGTAGTCATACCTCCAGAGAAATCTGGAGAGAGCAGTTCATTGGAGCAAGAACGGTAACTTTGATGTTACCGTCCATCAATGGCAGTAAAAACTTCAATGTGCAGCGTATTGATTTTATCGAGAGAAAATAGGCGTTGACACAATATTATGAGCTAGAGAAATTATATGCTAAAAGATGATTTACAAACAAAACGCTCATGCCTTTGGTTATACACACTATACACCGTGCTTTTTTAACCGTCTTACAAACGAAGCCCAATGTATATGCCCGTGATATAGAATATCTTGGCAATGTAATTTTTTTTTTTAAGAAAAAAAATCTAGGATTTGTTTAATAAAATAATCGATCGAGAGATCGAAAAATGTGTTTATCTCATATTTTTCTTTTGTTTTCCCATTATTTACGATTCTCACGCATGAGCAAATTGTTACTAAATTGTAAATATTATGTACAGGTTGATTCAAAATTATTTTGCATTATTTTATTTTACTTCACGGTTTTATTATTTTATTGATAAAAAAAAAAAAACATTGCCAATATATTCTATATCACGGGCATATATGTCGTAGCCAAGTGGTTAAAATAGCCGTTCAATCAAACAGCTAGCCCTTTGACTGAACATCGCCATTCAATCACACGGCTGTACGTCGCTTAGCCGACTTGTTGACTGCAACGTTCAACACTACAGCTTGACGACGCTTAGCCAAATGGTTAAATGGCAAATTAACTAGGGTGGCCATTAGTTTAGCATGTGATTTGAAAAAAATAGGAAAACTTTTTGTTATTTCTTGGGAGATTTTTCTTGGATTAAGTTTAAGGACGGTTTAAGAGGTGACCAAAAGTTTTAACAAATTAGTAAACATGAAAAACAAATTAATAATCGTAATATTCTTTATTGTTGTATGTTGGGCAGAGCGATACAAAAATTTTAACAGCTTTTTTTGCTATATAAAACTGACTCTTAATATTATACACCATCTTGTCTCTGCCTCCATGTCCATAATCTTTATGAATAGTATTTAGCATGGTGAAATACTCTTTTCGGGGTACAATGCGTATCACAGGATCATCAGTACTCTCTCTTTTTAAAATAAGATATTCTTTACTGCCAATTGTCATTAAATCGTATTTTGATATCCAATAATAAGACATAGAAGTCCTACATTCCGTGTTAGTCATGTCATGGACACCCTAGCGTTCTTTAATAACTTCAAATACCTTGGTGATGCATTTCATAATCCTGTGATTTCTCTTCGTATAACTTTTAAATTTTTAGTTTACTCTTATCTATCACTCGTATGTGCCTCCATAATTTCTGGCTCTTCAACACTAGTAACGTACCTATATTTACTACTTTCTTTCCGAAAAATATCTTGAAACAATCAAAAACACAGGTAAGTTGACGCCATATTGAAAACAAAACACACCTAGCGCCGTCGCGGTGGTAGGCTGAACTAATTTAATTAAAAGGCGGCTTTTGAGTCAGCTGTAATGTTGAACGTTTTGAGCGCCTCAAATATTCAATTAAGAAGCTAGACGTATGATTGAATGGCGATGTTCAGTCAAAGGGCTAGCTGTTTGATTGAACGGCTATTTTAACCAGTTGGCTACGACATATACATTGGGCTTCGTTTGTAAGACGGTTAAAAAAGCACGGTGTAGAGTAAAAATTAATTATTTTTTGGTAAAAACTTTAAAGATAAAATTTAAGTCCTTGATGAGTGAACGTAAGCCTGCTCTACATTTAGGTACGTGTTTGAAAAGCGTCGCTGCTGTCTCTCCTTAAGAGCAAAGCACAGCGGTACTTAATAGTACCTTCCTATACGCTATGATGTAATCAATCGACATCTGTGACATTGAAAGAGGTAACTTTAACCACCTTTAACATAATATTTAATTGAAATAAGTTATAATGGACTAACCCATTCAAAACAACTGACGTGGTGTGATTATGATGATAAGACAGACTGTCGTCTTTTTAAACTAAAAGGAAACGGTTATGCAGATGTTTCAAACTGGTTAATTAAAAAAAATAGTTGGTCATACTGGAAACCGCTTTTAGTTTTATATTTCCTGTAGGTACTCAAATCTCACCTAGTATGTAGGTATACAATATTTTTTAAGCAGTAATTAGGTATATTTTAAAAAGCAATAAATGAGTAAACTTTTACCCTATTTCTTATAGGTTAAAAGTTTACTAGTTTGTTGTTAGCAAATAAACTTTAATCATAGAGATTAAACGATGATTTTGCAAATGTTCGTAAGATACACAGTTTGGATCATCATCATAATCAGCCTAACCGAAAGGAGTCTGGACAAAGGCCTCCCTCAAGGATCTCCACAATGATCGGTACTCGCTGCACGCATTCAGCAACTTCCCACAGTTTGGATAGTTTTAGCTAATCAATAATTTATTTCTAAAAAAATAATATATTACATAGTAACAAAATGTAAATTTTTACTTACGCCTGCTTCATACTAAAATTCGTGGTTCATTCGTGAAAACTTAAATAAAATAACGAACAGTTCTAACTGTTGGAAATAAAGATAATCGCTCCCGATTCGTTGTATGTAAAAAGATCTTCTAAATATATACGGCATCAAAAACACAGCATGACTTCAACTTAGCTTATAGAGAATCATTTTTAAATCTCTACAAAGCATATTGATGGTAACCAGTTTATAAAGAGACAACAATATTCTCGCTCCTAGATACATCGAAAAAACACAACACAAGTTCAAGATTTTAGTAAAAAAAGAACTTTATATAAGGTATACTTGGTGTGCGTATTCGTAATAGGTTCAATTTTAAATCGATCGTTTAAATCGAGCTCAGCAAAAAGTTGCCCGTCGGGCGCCCGCAAGGCTGTTGGGCCGGTTTTGCCGCCCCTCCCGCATTATTTATTCCACTAAGGCAAGCATGTCAAACATGCGGCCCGCGGGCCGCATGCGGCCCTCTAAGCATTAGCCTGCGGCCCGATCCCATTTGAAAAACAGCCTCCAGAAGTTGATGCTGTGGGAAAAACAGTTGGAAGTTGATAATTTGTCGCATTTTCCGACTTGTAAGGCTTTTAAGGAAAGCACAAGTGACCCTATTTCGTAATTTTATTATTAAAAATACTCATTTCTTTTCGTACTTCAATCGCATTTTGTTTTATTTATTAATGTTTGAGTTTTGCGGCCCACTGGTCCCACGATCTGTATGCATTTGGCCCACCTACGACATTGAGTTTGACATGCCTGCACTAAGGTATACAATATAATAATCTCCAAATAGTAGGTACGTACGGCAAATATCTGAGATTTTTCAAGTTATTCAGTCTAGATAAACTAAAGTAAAGCTCTATGTAATGCTAGTTCTAAATGTATCTAAATAACGGTCTGCCTCGTAGCCTAGTTGGTAGTATGTCTTCCTACGAAGCACAAGGTCGCGGGTTCAAATCCCGCCCAGGGCAAACATTCGTGTTATGAGCACTTGTGTTTGCCTTGTGTCTGTATATATATGTATGTATATCAGCTGTCTGACACCCATAGTAAAGGCTCCGCCTAGTTTAGGGTCATATGGCCGTGTGTGAGATGTCCCACATATTTATTATTTATTTATTTAACTAAGTAACACTTAATTGCAAACACACAAAGAAACACTAACTTGAATACTAGAATGTGCGCAAATAAGCGATCTCTTCCAGACAAGATTAATGTAGAGAAAGAAAGATGGAGTACCCACTATATAAATAAAAATATTTACAAGGGTGCTTTAAAAAACGTCATAATCGTTTATAATCGTAGGTTGAATTATCCTCTAAAGTTTAGTTTAGTTTTATTAGTTTTACAGACTTTAAAACTAATAAAATTTCACTCTATGTACGGTAGCCGGCACATGCGGCTGGACATGTAGACCTTGAGAGCGCACGTATTCCGTAGCGGTAGGGATGAATTCCGTAGTGCGAAAATCCAACCGCATGTGCTGGCTTCTGTACATAGCATTACTATGGTCAAAATATTATACATTTAACTATACCTACATTTTTCACAATTAAATATACATTTTCAAAATATATTTTACAAAACTCGGTTTGATAAGATCGAGGTGTAACAGAGGAAGTGTGTTAATTGGACGACCTGCTACGTAATAATTGCACGTAGAATAATTTAATTGCAAAGAATGCAAGGTAACGTGCCAGTAAATAGAAGTGGCTACTCGAACAAGGCAGTTGATCGTTTAGATAAGCTAGGAAAGGGGAAGTCTATAACTATTGTCAGCAACGTCGAGATTATTCTAAGCATTTTAGGTGTTTTATATAATAAAATGCAATAATTAGTTCCAATAAATAATAATTTATTAATAAAATCACCTTTTAGCAATAATTATATAATTAAAACAGTTTACTGTACATGCAACATGTGTTCAAACAGCAATTTTGTATAATACTTACATTATACCAGAAGAATCTTTAAACTTTAACAATTCTTGTTGTGCACTGCTCGACTGCCGGAGCAAGAATGAGCGACTGGCCGGCGGGGAGCCCTTATTTATAGTGGCAGAGTGGGGATAGCGCGTGCGCAACAGGTGCACGCTCCGTTTTCCCGCCGATCAGTCGACACTCTTTTTAAAATGGAAGGTTTGAATTATTATATGACAACAAAATATTTGACATTGATATAACCATAAATTTAACAATATGATGTAGTTTGACAAATAGACACTGACAGTCGGCCGTCCTGTATAAAGCATGACCTCATGCGATAAGGAATTTTATAATACATATTATGAAATTGTTTACAGAATTACTTCAAACATACTTATTATAATATAATAAGTAACACATTAAGTTTGCGGGCCTTTTCGCCCTTAAATATAAAAGTAATACAGATAATCTATTAAAGTAAATAACACTTAACATCATAGCTTAATGTACGACGAACAGACCATTTCCGTTCTTATAATGGCGAACAGACCATTTCCGTTCTTATAATGGCGAACAGACCATTTCCGTTCTTATAATGTCGAACAGACCATTTCCGTTCTTATAATGTCGAACAGACCATTTCCGTTCTTATAATAAATAAGTAAATAAAAAATAAAAAATAAATAAATAAATAATGGCGAACAGACCATTTCCGTTCTTATAATGTCGAACAGACCATTTCCGTTCTTATAATAAATAAGTAAATAAAAAATAAGTAAATAAATAATTGCGAACAGACCATTTCCGTTCTTATAATAAATAAGTAAATAAAAATAAAAAATAAATAAATAAATAATGGCGAACAGACCATTTCCGTTCTTATAATGTCGAACAGACCATTTCCGTTCTTATAATAAATATCTAAATAAAAAATAAAAAATAAATAAATAAATAATGGCGAACAGACCATTTCCGTTCTTATAATGTCAAACAGACCATTTCTGTTCTTATAATAAATAAGTAAATAAAAAATAAAAAATAAGTAAATAAATAATGGCGAACAGACAATTTCCGTTCTTATAATGTCGAACAGACCATTTCCGTTCTTATAATAAATAAGTAAATAAAAAATAAATAAATAATGGCGAACAGACCATTTCCGTTCTTATAATAAATAAGTAAATAAAAAATAAATAAATAAATAATGGCGAACAGACCATTTCCGTTCTTATAATGTCGAACAGACCATTTCCGTTCTTATAATAAATAAGTAAATAAAAAATAAATAAATAAATAATGGCGAACAGACCATTTCCGTTCTTATAATGTCGAACAGACCATTTCCGTTCTTATAATAAATAAGTAAATAAAAAATAAAAAATAAATAAATAAATAATGGCGAACAGACCATTTCCGTTCTTATAATGGTGAACAGACCATTTCCGTTCTTATAATGGCGAACAGACTATTTCCGTTCTTATAATGTCGAACAGACCATTTCCGTTCTTATAATGTCGAACAGACCATTTCCGTTCTTATAATGGCGAACAGACCATTTCCGTTCTGATAATGGCGAACAGACCATTTCCGTTCTATTATACAACATAATGTTTAGTTCAATAAGGTAATAGTATGGCACATTGATGAGACAATAATATTTGAATTTTTAAATATTAGGCTTTTGATAACTGACATTATATAAACAGAATAAAGTTCTATTAAGTCGGAATCACTGGTTGAGTTATTTTCATTGTTTATTTAATCCATAGCTACAATAATAGAGTAATTACGATTTATTGCCTCAGAATGCTAAGAATGAGATTTTTGAGGACAGCAAGCTATGGCCTTAAACAAAACTGTATTATTATGCGTACAACACAACACTTGACATTAGGCAGTATGTATGAGCCCAAATGTTGCCTACCCTCAATTAATCTCTCATTGTTTAAGTAGGCATGTTGGTGATAATCTGTTTTCTAATTACTGCCCAACCAAAGTGAAACAATCCATTGCGCTCTATGCCCAGCAATAAAATATTCCCGATGGTACTGTATTGTATTGCATCAACAAGGTAAATATTGTTCCTTTTTCTAAAACCACTAAATACCAGATAAGTAGAGAATATTACTTAGTAGAACTTAAGTTTGGACAAAAAATAATAATATAAGACATGTTAATTCAAATTACCGATTGTAAACTAGTTTTCTGATCTGTAATAGGCAACGCTGTTTAAGCATTTCAAAGGTGATCTCAGAGGCATTTTATTAATGGTCGTTGTTTAACTATTATCACGTTTTCACCACTTAGGCACGTAATATTCTAATATTCTTTATGTTCTACACCTAACACATAATAGTACCTACGAAAGAGCGGAGCTTCTCTAACACGGGCAAACATTCCCTACTAGGAGACTCCTATCATTATTATAAAATAAATTACATGGAACTAAATAAATAATTTTGAATTTTGATATTTTTGAACTGTACAACATTTAAAGGCATAATAATATGCGAAATGCATAAGGTGTAGGTACATGTTGCGTTGCTGTTTGTTTACAGTCAACGACCAGTGCGGACGACAGTAAATCAGTGTCGCTAGCACTGGATGTGAATATTTTTCCTTCCAACTAACTACACACCCTCAAAGTATATTTGTATTTAAAGTATCTTCATGAGTCAAACTCTCAGTAATGTGGGGTTTCAAGATGATGTTCCATCCTATTTGCTTTGTAGGTACGGGAATTTTCTACAGTGTTCAATGGCTTCAGCAGAAACCTCAGAATAAAGTCCAGAGTAAGGAATTGACTTGGATGGTGATTCATTTACTAACCCTACTTCTTGCGTCACATTCGCATTTTAACTAACTGCTAACAACAAAACACCGAGTAGGTAGGCCAACACTAGAAATGACACTTCAGTCTCAGCTGTTCGCTGATTTAGCAACATTATGAACAAATCTGATGTGTATGGATGGATAACGATTTCCTGTAGCCCTGCTATTGTTAAAGTTGCAAAAATGTATGTACATTATAAATACACCGGCACACCATCAAACACAAAATTGAATCCAGACTTGTTTTACAAATTTATCAGAAGGATTTTTGGCTCTCAGCAAACGTTGTTCAAGTTATGTAATATATAATATTCTCTTTTCAATCATTGTTTGATGTTTTAAGTTAACCATGGATTTTAACAGATTAGCGAATCCATTGGGACTGCCAGACGTATTTTAAGTGATAAATTGTTATAATGATTCTACTAGTGAAAACCTGTTATTAGTTATTTGTTATTTATTAAACCATCCGTATATTATTGTATCGAAAACTGATGGTTTTTCCAAATAAATAAATATTTCTAAATCGGCGCCACTTTAATCCTTACAACTTTGAAGAGGCACGTAGATGGAGGCCAGCTGTAAGTCATTTCGCAAGGAATAAGCTGTGTCTGTAGTGTCTGTTTTTATTTGTCCATTACTTGTTAATACATTTGTGTGCAATAAATAAATAAATAAATATTGTTATAAATTTCGAAAACACACTGATAACGGAATATTAACCGTGGTTTTTGTTTGTTTTGAAAACAACCGTGAAAGCTTTAAAATGGTACATTCAATGTAATTTTTGTTGGTATCTATTATATTATCTATCACCACCTCAAAGGTATACTCCCTCTAACAAAGACCTCACATCTATCAAGAGTTCAAGCAACATGTTCACGATAAGTTACTGTTAGTGCAGAGATGAACAGATATTAAATTGAATTTCTTGCGAACTCATTTTACACATAGGTAATGATAAAGAGAGGGACAGGTACTATTAGTACGTAAATTGAATGACCAATTTAATATTAAGTGTATTCCAGCGCAAGACAATACTATAACTTATGCTTCATTAATTTGTACTACGATCACTTTGGTTATTTAGTGTTTTGTAAGATATCCGTTCCACTACCGGTTATATGTCGCAATGATACCGTATCTATTTTATGCTAATACCATTATAAAATAATCTATATTCACATCTCAAGCTCATTTCAACTAGTCTGACTTGATACTTGCGTTAAATAACATATTTTGGCAGGGATTTCCTCTGTACGAGGCTTGTGAGTAAAGCTAATTTTATTAAACTTATAAAGCGGCAAGCAAGCCGAAAGCCACGATTATATAAATAGTCTTAGGGACCAGAGCCAGCGATAAAGATAAAATTTTACTTAGGCCAGATACGCCAGATTTCAAGTGAGTAAATCTATCAATGTCACTTCCAGCCTTAACTTGGTCAAATTAAGAATTTGTTAAGATCACTATTTTAAGCATGATAAGGGTAAGAGACCCACCGTTATTACAGTAATTTTTCATATATAATTTATAGCCAATACCAAAATTTTCAGCATTAATAACTTATAGTTATAACGGTGTACCCACTTCATCGAGATTATTGTTGTATACCGCCCTCAATAACAAACAAGATGGCGATCTTATAGTTATTTGCGAATTTCCACCACGAACCTAGTCTCACCAATGAACCATACTGATTTATAGTTTTTTTCAACAAAACGAGTACCTAATGTCACTTAATTTAATAGATTGGACTCACTGAGATCCTTCTTCTCCTGACGACTATGCGAACGATCTTGCTAGCCACAATGCTAGCTGCGGCGCTCGAAGCGATACTCGCTGCGGCGCTCGCCATGATGCTTGCTGCGGCGCTCGCTACGATGCTCGCTGCGGCGCTCGGAGCGATGCTCGCTGCGGCGCTCAGAGCGATGCTCGCGGCGACGCTCGCCACGATGCTCGCTGCGGCGCTCGGAGCGATGATCGCGGCGACGCTCGCCACGATGCTCGCTGCGGCGCTCGCCACGATGCTCGCTACGGCGCTCGGAGCGATGCTCGCTGCGGCGCTCGGAGCGATGCTCGCTGCGGCGCTCAGAGCGATGCTCGCGGCGATGCTCGCCACGATGCTCGCTGCGGCGCTCGGAGCGATGATCGCGGCGACGCTCGCCACGATGCTCGCTGCGGCGCTCGCCACGATGCTCGCTACGGCGCTCGGAGCGATGCTCGCGGCGACGCTCGCCACGATGCTCGCTGCGGCGCTCGCCACGATGCTCGCTGCGGCGCTCGGAGCGATGCTCGCGGCGACGCTCGCCACGATGCTCGCTGCGGCGCTCGGAGCGATGCTCGCGGCGACGCTCGCCACGATGCTCGGAGCGATGCTCGCGGCGACGCTCGCCACGATGCTCGCTGCGGCGCTCGGAGCGATGCTCGCGGCGACGCTCGCCACGATGCTCGCTGCGGCGCTCGGAGCGATGCTCGCTGCGGCGCTCGGGGCGATGCTCGCGGCGACGCTCGCCACGATGCTCGCTGCGGCGCTCGCCACGATGCTCGCTGCGGCGCTCGGAGCGATGCTCACGTGTATGTCCATGGCAGTGAAAGAAAAATATAAATATTTTAGCCATATTAAAGTTTATTATATTTTCATAATAGTTGACTGTTTTATGGAGACTAATTAGATGAATATGCAGCATTTATAACTTAATTAAACCATAAATAGGTATTGTAAGCAAGAAAAAAAAAATATCGTAAAAAAAAAAAAAAAATAAATAAATAATGGTATCCCACTTCTGATATGTCAGCAACGTCGAGATTATTCTAAGCATTTTAGGTGTTTTATATAATAAAATGCAATAATTAGTTCCAATAAATAATAATTTATTAATAAAATCACCTTTTAGCAATAATTATATAATTAAAACAGTTTACTGTACATGCAACATGTGTTCAAACAGCAATTTTGTATAATACTTACATTATACCAGAAGAATCTTTAAACTTTAACAATTCTTGTTGTGCACTGCTCGACTGCCGGAGCAAGAATGAGCGACTGGCCGGCGGGGAGCCCTTATTTATAGTGGCAGAGTGGGGATAGCGCGTGCGCAACAGGTGCACGCTCCGTTTTCCCGCCGATCAGTCGACACTCTTTTTAAAATGGAAGGTTTGAATTATTATATGACAACAAAATATTTGACATTGATATAACCATAAATTTAACAATATGATGTAGTTTGACAAATAGACACTGACACTATGTAGTTAGAGCTAAATAAACTTAGGCAAAATATTTTAAAATTAAGGTATACGTATAATTAGGTAAGTAAAAAAAAACATTGTTGCACATAAAAGGAACACAAACACAAGTACGCACTTAGTTTAAGCGTTACTTTGTATTTGGTTAACAATCAGTCACAAAACAGATACATTAGAATCTATTTAAATCAGTCGAAAAAAGCAGCTTCGACGCAGAAACTATCTGTAAATAAATACATAATGAATATAATATAATAACTCTGCTGCATTCTGATAACTTCTATCCCGACTCCCGGTAGCAAGAGGCCAAGGAATTTTTTATATTACCCAAGATAAGAAATAATCTCACATTTGACTATCAAAATGCTGCCAAATATTGAAATTTTCTCCATTTTTTTCATAAGAGTAGGTATCTTTACACTGATGTAACTAAATTAAAAGTCTTACTGTCGGCTCTAGTTGCCAAAGATACATTTTAAATTAAATCGAATTTAAATGTATTATAATTGCGTTAAACTACATTTAAATATGCTACATGTTATCTCTCACACTATGTAGCTGGCATATTATAATGTTTAACTTATCTTTCACGAATGGATGACTTGCACGGACCCAATAACGCGCTTCATCCAGTTTTCCCATAATGAAATGTAAAGAAAACGAATTGGAAAACTCCACGCGAACTGAATATTGCTCGCTAAACGAGTTACCGGCGTTATTGGACTATGTCATAATAATTATTGCCGAAGATACAAAAAACATCGCTCCCCTTCCATCCGCGTCGCTCGGCGAGACATTTTCTATTAGTTGAACAATGTAACATTTTGTACGCAAAAACCGGTTGCTGTGGCTCAAGTTTCTGAACGACACAAAAACTAACGGATGAGACACTCGCAAATGAAAAAATGTGTACTTAACTTACATAATGTACCTAATTAATTAATTGTATTGACATACACGAATTATCTGACTCAGAAGGAAGTAGAACCGATTTCAGATTATCGTACGTTTAAGTTTATTGATAAAGAATATAAATTCAAGTTAATGTAATTGATTATATTCATGATAGGTAGGTATGTAGTGTATCTAATCTAAGTATTACATATTTAGTAATATAATATTCAATTCGCTTAAATTACATACTGAATACTAAACCAAACAATATCTTCTTATATCTATCTATCTTCTATACTAAGTAGGTACCTATAATAAAACTGAAGAATCGGCGTGTCTGTTCATTGATTTGTTTTTCAAAAAACTGATTGTAGGTGATAAAGGGAGTGTAGCTGAACACAAAAATACAAGTTTTGAAAAAAATTTCCGTATATCGTTTGTACACGATAATCTCTGGAACTACTGGACGGATTTTAATGAAACTTTACAACAATATAGCTTATACATCAGAATAATACATAGATAGTCCACTTTTTACAGTGAGAAAATACTTTTTTCCCACGGGAAAACCTATTAACGCGGGCGTTATGTAATAAATGACGTCAAACTACTATGTTTATGGTATATTATTTTCTATTACCACAGCTATTATTCTGATCGATGTGTTGTTACTATCCGTTAAAAATCTAGACTTTAGCCTGCAGGTGTAGACTGGACTGCTGTTCCACTGACTATAGCATCGGCGCGACAGATGGCGCCGGATGTACCATTATTAACTTCGTACAGCGGCGCGGCGACCGCATTGCGGCCATAATGCTCTATAGAAAATTAAAATTGCCTGTTATGCAAGTCAATTTTTTCAGTCAATATTTGAACGTATTGAATTTGAACAATGAGTTTTGGAGTAGGTCGGAGAGCGCCGCGGAGGGGCGCTGCCGGCGGAGCGGCGCCAAGCACCGTGAACGAGCATTGACCAAGCACGCACTGCGCTCACACCGCGACGACTCGCCGCAACATTCTTAGCGTAAAAGTTACCGCGAATGGTTTACTCAGATTTACTCTATGCAATTTGTGATGTTGAGTTGATAGCTAATGTTCGAACTTCGACCGTGATACGATGTGTGTTGTTCCAGTAGTTTGCTCATATACGATGGCGATTCCGATGTACGGACAATACACAAATTGTAAGTACACGTACTTTTAAACTGGAATTTAATTTTCGCACAATGTTTATCGTGAAAATATATTTTTTAATTTTTACAATGATAAGTTTATAAGTCGTAAGAAGTTTATATGCCGGAGTCTTAGAGTATAAATAGAAAAATTTCTCCGGAGTTTTTACAATTTTGAGTTACAACACGAAAACAAACAAAAAACTTCAGTACAAACTGTGAGCAATTAGCTTGTGTTGGCCAACACGTAGCAAATTGCGGGCCGTCCTTGAATGTGTTTCAATCTGTGCCTCACAAAAAGCCGTACAAAGCGAATTCTAAATTGGATTTATAATTTACAAATTACCAAAGTAATAGAAGCAGATACCTACCTAAAATTGTATAAAGGTTTGGAATACATGGCATGTATTGTCGTGTGTTGTTGTCATTAAAATTCCAATCGAGTCAACAATGACAATTATTAAGAAAGAACACAATAAACATTAAATTGTCATCAGAATGTTGATTGGCAAAACGAACATCTTGGTAGTTTTTAAATATAATATTCTTATTTATGATAAGGTAATAATTAAACATTTCGCAATACGTTTGGAATAAGAAGTCTACGATAACCACATAAATAACAAAACTAGTTTTATGAAATAGACATGTAAATAAGTATATTGTCTTCGAACTAAAACCACAAAAACATTGCTTCGTGGTGACTCTACTCTACCTTATCGAAAGTACTACATTACGCAAGCGAACCTGCCTACGTAAATGAGTACATTTTATATTTTGTGAAATCGAACAAAAATGTACAGTAATTATAGCTGAAATGTTCATTAGTACTGTGGAGTTCGCATTATTGCTTTTGCGATCTCCTTTCGAATGTAACTGGCGCTTATGTCGCTATTCTAGAAGAATGATATTATTTTGATTTGAGAATTGTCTCGCATATTAAAAAAAAGAATATCATTATTATTATTGAGATGGTCTTGAAGAGATCAATATTACTTGGAAGAAAAATATAATATATATACAAAGAATTCCCTCTTTCATTATATTAGGGAGTTCTTTAGTTTATTAGTTGGTGATTTCGCGTGGTTCATGATTCCCGTTACCTCCGTGAAGATAAGTTTCTGCTAATTCTATTATTTATTAAAAAATAGGATTTTGCGAGTTGTTCTCCCTCTGCTGCTAATAGTACCCTGATTGATGTCAACTTAACTTAGGTTGAGATATTTAAGTATTAGTTAGGATGCGTGCGCCCTTTGTCTAATTGTTCGTTTGTCGTTGTTGGGCGTTGTTGCTTGCGTGTCCTGGTTTGGATTATTGATTATTATTAATATTTTTAAAACATTTTAATAAATTAATTCTTGGACGCTGGTTTCAACTTCTGATTTGACAGGTTGACTGTTACTCATTCTGTGACGCTGTTAGGACTAGAGTCTATTGGCTTATAGCCACGGTGTTTGGTAGTCCAACCTGATCAATGATGCGACTGTCTTTTGGGACAGGTTTTGGCATTCGTTTCTTGTGCAATGGTCTGGTTTGTTTGCTTGCATTGCACCAGGAAGCTGTTAGCAACAGACTTTGTTGACAGGTTGTTATGTTAAGTGTTTATTTTGCCCTGTCCACTTTTAGGTCATGAGTTTAGGGTTGTCAACTGTGTTAAGCGAGACAATTCTTGTGACCGCGGGGGATGTGGAGTTCGCATTATTGCTTTTGCGATCTCCTTTCGAATGTAACTGGCGCTTATGTCGCTATTCTAGAAGAATGATATTATTTTGATTTGAGAATTGTCTCGCATATTAAAAAAAAGAATATCATTATTATTATTGAGATGGTCTTGAAGAGATCAATATTACTTGGAAGAAAAATATAATATATATACAAAGAATTCCCTCTTTCATTATATTAGGGAGTTCTTTAGTTTATTAGTGTACTTACGAAAATAATGCGGAATGTGTACTTTTAGGATAATAAATAACCATTTGGTTATTTTCTACCGAGGTCTTGGCTAGCCACGAAGTTGTATTAATTAAGTATAGACTTTCCTTGTACCTATTATCCTTTTCCACCTGTATAATCCTGGAAACGACGCACGTATAAATACAGCAAAAAAATAACAATATATGTTTATTTAATACTTTTATAGATTTCTTATTACCTATATATCTACAAACTTTGATTTTTTTAAAGTCAATTTGAGTAAATTTGACCAATTTAAATTATTTTCGAAAAAGAAACAGAAGTTATACATAACTTTTCTATTTTATAAATTAATAAATAAACTGAAACTGTGCTTTGTGACTCTACTTTAACTACCTAGCCAACTAAATTAAATACATTACGCTTATTTTAATACTTCTTTTTATGTACTTACACTTTACATTTATAAGTATAAGAAAGAAGTAGGTATTATAGTATGTATTAAACACTAGATTTCAAATGCCCTTGTTTTTTGCCAAGTGCCGTTCACCTCTAACAAGTGATTGCATGCAACAAACACCGACCGGAAAAACTATTTCAGAAAAATAATTTTATGTTTGATTTTATTTTTTGTTCAATTAATAAAATTTCTAAACCTGTCTGCTTGTGATAGTGTACAAGCAGATATAAGTATTTATTTCCATAAAAATTTCCATTATCTGAAAACTTGAGAATAACATGGGAATTTGAATTTAGGGCAGAAACGAACCAGAATATAGAAGTAGAGTTATCGAATGGTTATTATTTTTCTACGTCATCCATCAATCACCTAAAACTTCTAAATGCCCTCTAAAATAGTCAACATAGTATACGACTAAACTTTTAGGAAGTTCTCACAACTTAAAGGCTCTTGGTTTCGTTTCATTTATATAAATATCCAAGAACATTTGAAAACATCGTTTTAACCAAATAACGTCCACTGCAGGACAAAAACCCAAAGTTCTCCACCACGATCAGTATTGTTCTACCTGCATATATCCTTCGAATACGAGTATAAAATACTAGCTGTCCTCCCCGCGGCTCCGCCCGCATTAACCGTTTTCGCCGTGTGAATGATGAATTTTCTCGCGGTAAAAGGTAGCCTATGTCCTTCCCCAAGGTCTATTGCCTGACCAAAAAAAAACAATTTTGTATGAGATTATCGATTATTTAGTTCGTTTACACTCTGTACACTGCGGAATACGCATTGTTCAAGTAATTTTACTTGTTGATTGAAGGTTTGCTTATCAAGAATTTGCACGACCGATTACTTTCACCCAAACACAATATTAGGAAACAATAAGTACTCATACGTAAGTAGTTATATGTAGGTACTAAAAACTGGCACAAGTTAAAATACCTTTAAGATAGTACAAAAGACGTTGCGACAAGTTCGTTTTCCCACGCTTTTTGGTATTGTCTTGTCTAGTCGAACATTTTATTGACAGCAACCGTGAAGAAATCGTGATTAGAAACCGGAGTAGGTACAGTGGAAACGGATTATATGGAAAAGGATTTAAACTAAACATTAATACGGACGATACGAGCACGTAGGCAAAATACAACTTATGCTCTTATCCAAAGTAATAATATTATCACATTATAATGTAAAAGTAACTTTATCTGCTTTCACAGCTCTGAAAATAGCAAATTAATTAATTCCCAAAGAAAAATGTGGTGTAGCCGCTGGATGGAAAGCTAATTATAATCGTACATAAAATCATGAACTGCTGCGTGACTTACACTACACCTTATCACATAATATGTATCCATGCTACGTCACACATTACATACATCAGAACGTGCTTGAAGTGTAATTTAGAGTTTCACTAAAACATACGTGTTGTTTTCTTAAAATAATATATGTATAGCCAAAGAAATACACATGCAACCTAGCATGCACGACGACGTACGAAATATTCCTCCATAATTATTCAGGCCATCCATCCACTAAATTAAATTAACAACTTAAAAAGTGCGTTATGTATACCTACCTACCCTCATTCACGATTACTAGACATGCACATATATGCAAAACAACGATTGAACATAAACGATCCTTATTAGGGCAATTTTATTATTTAATTCGCAAACTCGGCACTCGGCAGTCGGCACCGATAAGTTGCAATTCCGCAGATTGTGCGTTCTCGGTCTCGCAACTAGCTGTAAGCAGCAATTTCTTGTAAGGTTGTGTAACGTGTAACTCGCCTGCCGTCGTCGTTGATCGTAATAAATCGTCTAAGCTAAAGCACAGGCTAAAGTAAGCAAGAGCTATTTACCGGTTTCAATTCGACCAATCCTAGGTAGTATCGTCATCATAAACTTCTTTAGAAATTGCTATCAATTTTATTAAATTCCAGTCTATTCCAGTATCAAAATCTCGTGAATCAGTTTTAAAAAAGGTAGTTAACGTAATTTGTGACTTTGTGACTAGAAAGTTCTAAACTTTTTAAAAATATTTTACCGCTGCTTCTCTTGCTAGATATCCGGTTCCGATTCGGATACATTACCTGTACCTGTTTGCGAATTCGTTAAGATAATAAAAAAATAATTATTATAATAAAAATTAATAATAATTTGAGATAATAGACATTACAATATTTCATTGCTATTGGTAAGTACCAACGGTATTTCCCCGAGGTATGTTCAAAAATTCCAGTATAGTTGCGTTCAAAAACATAAATATAAACTACCGACAAACGTCAAAAATTTATTTTCATTTCATTCATTCGTGCGTGTGTGTTTCTTTTCATTTTCTTTCATGTTTGTTTTCTTTCATCATTTTCTGTACTTACGTGTGCAAAATTTACACAGCTGTTTTGTTTTGCGCCTTGGTTAGAGTGGTTTTAACTTTTGTTTGCAGCATACTACACTGATGAGAATAACTAAGTAAAGAAAATGAGCAGAAACTGTAGAAGAATCCCCGAGTTCCACGATGAGTACTGCTGCGCGGGAAATATCGGGAATTTCCGGCGTGGCGGATCACTGCGCCTGCGCGGTGAGAAAATGGTGCAGCGTTCGCCGCTTTCCACAAGGAAATTAATTCCTGTAATCACGGAAAACTCGCACCAGAAACACCGCAGCGATGTGGCTCGTCTCACCGACTCGGGCCATCGCCAGCGGAGTCATGTAAGTACTGCACACAACACTTCACTAAACTGAATTATTTAGAACACAAGAACCATTGCCATGGCTACTGGGACCGAGCCAAAGAAATTGCCTAAATATATCAGGCGGATAGCGCACCAGGAGTAAGAATCTGTGTCAATCTGTGGCAAGTTAGCCTGTGTCTGTTTTCCATCGTTACTACTCCTAGTTTTACATAACAAAGTGATTGATAACTTATAACACCCTATGTAGTAAATAGGTCAGAGAGTCAACTTCCTAACCTACCTATCATTTTAAGAGTTGGATATTATGGATACCTATAGTATAATTATTTTCTTACACTATTACAAACTCAACCCAATCCACATGTATGAATACAATATATTTTATGCATTTATTTACAGTCATTCACCTCAAATGGTCAACTTAAGCCCAAGAAATCCTGTTTCAAATCACAGGAACCCTGTCTGGACCGTAAATTGAGTATGACTGACTCCGCTAACACACCACCTGGATCTCCTGAGGAATTGCCTGACGATGACTCTCTACACAGCTACGGTAGTGCAGCTACTGCAGCCTCTGTTGATGCTGGCTATGCTCCATTCAATGGCACCACTTTCAGTGGCAGATCTATGCGCTATGTCTTGCACTGTTCATCCCATGCAGGCCTTGCTGGTGAAGAGTACCTCACTCCAACTCAAAGAGCACAAAAACAGATCCGACGACTGAAAAACCTCCTAGCGCAAGCCAAAAAAGATTTAGATAAGAAGGATAGTGAAATATTTCACCTTACCAAAGAAGTAGTTGAGTTAAGGCTTTATAAAGCATCAATATGTTCACCAGATGAAAAATCCAACTCAAGTGAAGTTACTACTATTAGAGAAAATGCTGATGAACCATCTATTACACAAGATACTCCAAAACACAGTGAACCTTTACATTTTGATGTTACAGATGGTTCCATATTTAAAGACCAAACCCCAACTAGGTGCCGCAATGAAATGCAAGGTTCCTTCACAGATTCTGGCCACTTTGATGATCTCACAAATTCATCTTTGCATTCAAAAGAATCTGTTCATATGTTAACACATGAGGCATCTTGCATGACTGATTTAGGAGATGTTGAAGATGAGCGTCGCAGCTTGATATCATACTATGAAAAAAAGGTTGAAGATGTTATGAGGGAGCATGTAGGAGAAACCCAGGAGTTAAAAAAGGTTCATAATGATAAGGTGGAATCATTACTACAGAAGTTAGCAGATGTGAATACTCGATATTGTGAGCTGCTGCCGAATTACGAGCAAGCCAAGGAGAGAATACACATCCTAGAGAAACAGCTGGAGGAGGCTAGCAAACAACTGCAAGATGAAGACAGCAGACACAAGACCATGTACTTGCAGATGTACAATAAGGGAATGGAGGCAGCCAAGTTTGAACTTGATAAGGTATGATTTTTTTACACTACTATAAAATATTTGAAAACTATTCTAAATATATTGCATGACAGTTGGCTAATTTTTACCTGCATCTGAATTCAAGAAGATATTTAAGAGATTTAAATCCCCAATAAAATACTGGTCATAGATTAAAATTATTGTTAAAACAAAAGACCTTGAAGCACAGTTGTGCATGACCTTTGTTTCTGCATAATGAAATATGTTTGTTTAACATGGGCTGCTGGCTATTGTTATCATGTCCATAAACAATGTCCCATACATAATCCATGTTATTATGAGAACCGAACGAACATAAGAAACTATACCATTACTATTTTTTGGAAGTTATTATCTATTCAATCTGTACAATAGTCAATAAGGCCTGTTCATATTATGTCGTCGGGCTCCTTCACGATGTTTTTCAATATCATCGCGTGGTCCGTCCGAGGCTCCCTTGAGCCGCCCTTAGACGCGTTGGTATATGACTTTTTTTGGGGTAGAGTCTTCCGCTCCCCCGCAAGTCCGGTGAAGCTTGATCCGTCGTACCTTTTCGACTCAATCATAGGTGAATTAAAAAAAAAAATGTCGGCAAATTGTAGAAGGTCATTTTACAGAATGCAACGGCATTTTACAAACGCTCGCTATGTTGCAATATGTGTGTGTGTTGTTGTCCTATGTCCTGATGCCGATGGTCATTTCATAAAAAGCTAAAAGAGTCGAATGCCGCGGCAAATTGTCTAAATCATTCCCTAATCTGTCCACATGCAGTGCTATTGTGCCAAATTAACAACAATAATGGCGGCGAAAGGCGTAATCTAAAGCTACAGCTACACTACAACCGATTCTGCGAATTCTGCCGAGTTAATGCGTGCATTAAGTGATTTTAATAGCTCTATTTATTTATTAACTTTATGAATTATTTATTAGGTATTTGTATTTCAACATTTTCAAATTCAACTCCGCTATGCCACATTGCCCATTAAAAGGAACACAATCAACAATTTGCCTTCGGCATATTACAGAATGGCGATAGTTTGTAAAATGCCGAAGCATTTTGTAAAATGAAGAGTTTTACGATCTACCGACGAGATAATGTATACCAGCTTTCTGCCCACGGCTTCACACTCGTTATTTCTTTTTCCCTCGGAAATGAGAATTTTCCCGCGGAAAAAGTTGATGTTGCTCATAGCTTCAACAGTTGCTTGCTTATCGTGTGGGTTTCGAGGTTAACCTATCTCACAAACCCTGGCGTCGGAATTATAGAACCGCCTTAAGCTTCTGACATAGCTCATATAACGACTACATCCGTAGATAGTAGTCGGGACCAACGGGCTTTACGTGCCTTCCGAAGCACGTGTGGAGGCAAAGGGAACGGACATGGTGGGGTGAGCCCGGGGACCGCGGTCCAACTGTACTTCGTTGGAACTTGTTTTTGTTCAATGTCTTGCGAAAACTCTGATAGCGCGTTTCAGGCCTTGGCTTCTAATTGATCGCTCTTCTAATGACGTAGTACTATGCGGCGCGCCGCCACACACGGAATCACTAGAAAAACAGATGATTCAGCCTGCAATGCCCTAACCAAACTTAGGAAAGTCTCACAAAGTGATATGTGTTCGACAAGTCCTCACCGGGATTCGAAACCGGAACCTCCGTAACGTCAGGCGAGCTTATAATATAAATGAGTGAACTAAGTGATGTAACGCCTGTGGAGTTTCTTCGGCGAGCTCTTCTCCACAGAAGACAGCCAAATAGTTGACTCTCTGACCAATTTTTGAACTCGCCAGAAAAGATAATTTAAATGACATAACTAAGAGATGTAATAATGTCCAAAAGTTAAAAAATTAATTCTTTGAACTCTTTGAACTCTTAACATCCAAAAGTTAAAAAATAAATTCTTTGAACTCTTTGAGCTTTTGACCCGTGGTCCGTACCTCCGTAGGCTGTTCAACTCACTTTGTGGAGCATCTGTAATATGAATTGTTTGTGTTCCAGGAAGGCGACGCGGGCACGTCGCAAGGCCCAGTGAACAGGGTGTCTGTGGAGGAGCTGCTCGCACAACTGCAGATCACACAGACCGAGCTTGAAAACGTCCGAGTAAGTCCTCCCTTCGCTATCATACACTAAACTTGCCTCTTACATCTCAGGTCCTGAGAAATATCCTTGGTAAAACAATAGGCAAATATTTAGTAAGTCTACTTTTTGTCTAGTTGCAACTATTAAGGAATTTGGTAAAATAGTTATCTTATTTATAAAGGGCAGTACATTGTTATTTAAACAGTCTGTGTTAAATTGTCAAAATAAATTTCAGAAAGTTTGCAAATTTGTGTTGGACAAAATTATTGTTGGAAATTAGTGGCGCAAAGGTTCTAGATCCAAGGATATTTTTCATAGTGCCTATCATTAATTCTCGCATTATCTACAAATCTATTTACTAAAAATCTAACATTTTCAAATTGATGCTAATATTCCACTGTGTAGTGAACTTCGACATGAATTGTTTGAATTAACCCACAGCATACCTACACAGTAGTGTGTGCATGTAGTGGCGATTAACAGGACCCGCTTTAACGTGTAGTGCATTCCAGGACCCCGCATTCACTGAGGAGCGCAAGTCGCAAGTACTTCTAAGCGCAAAGGAGGCTGTTTCTTTATGGGTCCTAGGAGCTCGAAAGGTTGGACTTATAAAAGGACGAAATGGAACTTTTTTTTATATTCCTCACTCCGCTTTATTTAGCACTGGTTACGAGACTCAATCAATATGACGTGTTTTTTCCCAAGTATAAAATGTAGTTTTTCGTATCTAACAATTAATTATTGGTACGGTACATACATGGTATATTGGTTATTTAGTACGATAGTAATCGTCACACATACAAGAAGCATTATGTACTTATAAAATTGAAATATTTTATTTTGATATTCACATAATTACCATTTCTTTATTCTTATTTTTTTTATACACAACGATATTGGTCAATGACAACTCTAGCGTCGGTTGTGCCTATGTTCTGCCCTTATTGGTAGTCTCCTTATTTTTCCTGTGTCTAGTAAAAATTAAATAATGTACAAAATAAATGTTGTTTAACAATCTTGCTTGCTTTATACATTAGCAACTAACTGGTAGAAGAACCTGATAGAGTAACTAACTAATTTTATTCGTAGTTAATTTTATTTTTCTGCTTTTAATGCTTAACAAAAGCTCGCATGCTTTTCTATAGTTTGAAACAGCCTCTTTTGGTTTTTGGGGTATTTACAGGTGGTATGTTTCTGTTATTTTACTCCACTATTTATTGCAAATACGTACCTAATGAAACCTGGCAAAAAAGTCAAGAAACTGAACAAATCCTCGTGGTTTTACATGTAAACTAGCAGGCACGAATACTGTGGCGCCCTTCTTTTTTCACGACTCTTTTGCCAAGCGTTTATTGATGCATGAGTAGTTTTTTTTTATTAATCTTGTTTAATAAAAAAGGAAAGTGGTTTGCATTTTTGCGATAAAATATAGATGAATTAGCTGCATGAATTGTTGTAATATTATAAGTGTTTTGAGTGTTCCGTGTCTGTTACAGGCCATGTACCGGCGCATAGTGGAGTCGCAGAAGGGTAACAAGACGCACGTAGACCCCGAAGTGACCCTGCAGTTCCTCAAATCGGCCATCTACTACTTCCTCACGGACCCAGAAAACCATCAAGGCCATCTAAACGCTATAGAAAATATACTAGGCTTCTCAGAAGCAGAAAAGAATAACATACGAAAAGCCAGGCCGACGTAGGAAAGACTGCTATGAATGTGTGATATGTTTTAGTTAGATAGATTTTGTTGCTATCTTTTTAGATTTTAAAGTTGCATGTCGTTAGAGACGATACAACTAGTGTTAGGATATTTTAAAACAGTGCACTTTATTTCAAATTAGGGTTACATTGGGAATCGATTTACTTATAAGCATAATAATGGTAACGCAACCATAATAATTTTAGCGTCATAAGAGTTCTGTTTTAGTTATCAGGGTTAATTAATCTTACGGTTTTGTGATTTGTTTATAGATTTTTAAGCACCAAAGAAATCAACTTCCTATAAAATATGTGCAATTTGACCTTATATTTTAGCCACATTCCTATTAGTTGCTAGCTATTATTATTATTGCTCACTTTACAATCTTGTCTGTTTTTATATTGTCGTCGATTTTTTAGTAACTTTTAAGTATTTTTCCTTGTTTTGCATGCTGGTCAGCAGTTTTTTTTTTTCGTTATATAATTTTATACTTAATTTTGCACGAGTGCAAGAAATCATGACAAATAAGTAATATGCGATGGTAATATGTGTATTACTTACTACAGTAACTATAAATATTGATTTTAATTTACAACTTTAAACAAATAAAAAGGACCATCTATTTTTTATATTAAAATTTGATCTTTATAGTTATCTCGTACCAATCAGAGCACTTTATTAATAAACAAATATATTTTAATTATTACCAAATTCCGTCGACAACGAGTCTTGCCTCTTATGCAATCGCTGTGATTTAAAGTACCTATAAATAAAGGCATAATACTAGCTGTTATTCTGCTATATTGTATTCCATCCTAAAATATCATATTTTGATTTGAAATATGTAAAATCCTGTTGTTATTCAAAAACTATCTTTTACATAATACCATACATGTGATACATATGTATCTGAACTGGATTTTACATATAACAAATATTATATAAGATTCCACAATTTTATTTACTAAAATAAAAGCTAAGGTTGGAATAATTATTTTTTATTATAGTTAGTTAATATAAATAAGAGAGTTCAATGCAAGCGTTGTGTAAAATTTTGCAATATTTAATTTAATGTTATGTATAATAAGTAAATTAATCTCATAAATGAAAGTGTTCCATCTGTTGACATGACATTCACTAGTAAATGACATTTTGCTTGCCTTTTGTTCTCAATAAAAATACCACATAAATCAAGAAACACTTGTTTTTATTCTCATTAATTACAACAAATTATTATTTACCCTAAAATACTAAACCGTACACTTTTAGAAAAATGCCCACTTTTTGTTCTAGTTATATACACAGTCAATCAATCAATTTAGTTTCAACGTCAACCAAAACTGGTCCTTTATAGAGACTATTAAACCAGATAACTTGTTTGTGATAGGCTCTATAAATCTTCAAAAAATTTCCAATTTTTCTTTACGAACTTAATCTTTGCTATTAAATAAAGTTAGCCTGTCTGTTCACAGAAATAGCCTTTTTTATAGAGTTGTTGACCATTGAAAAGCCTTGAAAGAAAAAAGCTTTCTAATACGGCTTAGTACACTTTAGAGGATTAAAGGGACTTAAGTGTACCTTTATAGCAGGACGAAAAATGCGGTTTTCAATTAATAAAACGGAAATTAAAATAAAATCGTTTATTCACACATAGTATATAACATTACAAAATGTTAAAAACTATCTATTCAAAAATTCAAGTACCTAAGTGATCAATGAAAATTTAAAGCTAGCCACAGACTTATTTATTAATACATTATTTTTATTACAATGATAGCAACATCGTGAAAATCCAATGAAGTAGTTAAAAATACAAATTTCAACAATTCACTAACATAGAACCTAAACAGGAATAAGTAGCAACTTCTGTTATTGTGTTGTGTTAAAATATCTCAACATACCTATAGCCTCAATATTATACAACAAGAGTAAAACACTTTCACAACCTTGTCTTCAAAACGTACACTGTAAAATATTTGTCTGTAAGTCAATCATTCAATATAAATATTGTGCTTTAAATCCATTAATTTCATAAGGTCTATACTTACACATAATTAGAAAACATTGCGTTAAGTTTTTCATCATACCAAAACACTTTCTTACAACTACCAAAATATCAGTCAGATCTGATTCCGAGTTAGATTACAATGGTAATATCAACTCTCATTACTATGGCACACAATATTAGATAGAATGTAATATCACAAATGCAATAGATTCGCTAACGTATTTGTAGATGTCATGGATGTTTGAATGCTGATGTAAACTTAATATAACTCTAGCATCACATTCATAGCTGATGCTAAGAGATTCTGGTCAGTCTTCGTCGTCATTTAAGCTGCACAGATTACATAGTACTTATTTATAAAAAAAACTAAGCTTAATATTACATTTCACAGTCGGAGATCAGCTTTGGACTTCATACGGTTCATACTTATTCTTATTTACTAATGATATTAAAATGCACACTAAAGAAGTAATACTCGTTTTGTAAATATTACATTCCCACACGAGAGCAGAAATTTAGAATAAAGAAATTTACAATTTACAATGATTTATAAAATTGATGATAGATACTTTAAATAATATAATCCACCTTATTGGGTTACTTCGGAGTCAGTACACATTGTACACGCAGTCAGTATCAGTTATAATAATAGGTAATAATAATTATTTATATGCCATCCATGGTGAACTTTTGGAAATTGCAGGAAATCGATAATTTTCCCACATACAAAACTTGATAGCCATAAGACGCGTAAAATGGCGTTTTTAATGCCTATTTATATCTAAAATATTCGCCCTGACACGAGTCAACAATGCATAATTTCGCTTTTTCGTTTTCTAAATTAGTCTCTCTTGTCTCGTTTAGGTATTGCCGAAGTAAAAAGGCAGTATAAACTAATATTCACATGGATTATTCGATATGCAAGAAATAAAATCATATTAAATATAGTCAGATTGATATGATTTGGATTCATGATCTCATAAGTATTCTATCAAGAATAATATTCAAATTCCATTGAAATGAGTATAAAGTTATAAAATGTAAGACAATATGTACAGAAGCAAATGCGGTTTGACATTCGCACTACGTAATTCACCCTTACCGCTACGGGAATACGGTCTGTCTCAAGGTAAAGATGTCCAGCCACATGTGCTGACTACTGTACCTCTATATCCATGTTAGTTGCACGCACCTTTAGTGAGCAAGACGTGGAATTAAGGGGATGTTTGAGCCGTTTTTATAAAATATTATAAATATCATACACTTCAAACCGTTCAGTATAAACGCCACTGTTCACTATAATCGTGATTGATTGGATTTTTCAATTCGCTTGACTCTCTTCATAAATCATTTTACAAGGTCTATTTCCTCAGCAGTGAATAATTCGTTACAGTCAATATCGCCATTTAGAATACAACCAACACTCCAATCAAGCGTATTGCCATCCTTCTCTCGTCAGTAAAATCAAGTGTTAGCGCTGGGCACAAGTGTGGCACAACTCTATTATTTTAACTGTGCTCCAAATATTTTAGACCAGACCATGGTCTAAGAAAACAAGGTCTAACCATTAGACCACGTGACTGACACAAACCTACGTCATCTTGCGCTGTTCATCCTTGTCGAATGCGTATTATTAGACAAGGATGAGCAGCGCAAAGTGGCGTAGGCTTGTGTCAGTCACGTGGTCTAACGGTTAGACCTTGTTTTCTTAGACCATGAACCAGACTATTCACCCGGCCACCTCATTTGTCCGGCGCACGCTGGGAACCCTTCATACAAGGTAGTGATCATAACTAGATTTTCGAAATGTCGGTATTTAAAAGAAAAAATGCATCGTAAATCATAATAGAGGGTACACTGAACTTAATATTACAAACATTCAGTCTAGATCAGCTATCAGTGCAGTGACAGAGCTTAACAAAGATTAGAAAAATTTAATTCAGTGAATTAAATATACTGAATGTTTGTAATATTAAGTTCAGTGTACCCTCTATTATGATTTACGATGCATTTTTTCTTTTAAATACCGACATTTCGAAAATCTAGTTATGATCACTACCTTGTATGAAGGGGTCCCAGTGTGCGGCGTCGCGCGTCGTGCCAATGCTCGTGCTAGTACTGGGGGCGGGGAGTGAGTGTGATTGGTCAGTCGAAGCTGAACTTGACTTGTTCCCTCTGGGGTTCGTTGCTGGCGGCCACGGCCTGCAGCCAGTAGCGGCTGATCTGGCTCTCGATGGAGGGCGTGCTCTCCTTGCGCGTGTGTGCGCGCGCCTTGCGCTTCGCCTTGCTGTGCTTGGGCCGCCGCCGACCCACCTGTAAACAAACACAAATACATATTGGCGTCAAGAGTTAAAGATACTCGCCTCACGTAACGGGGGTTCGGATTCGAATCTCGGTGGGGACTCGTCGAATAAATCCATTTAAGATTTTCCCCAGTTTGGTTAGGACATTGCAGGCTGTACCACCTGATTGTCCGAAAAGAACTATGATTCCGTGATTTGGAAGGCACGTAAAGCCGTTGGTCCCGGTTACTATCTACGGATGTGGTTGTTACATGAGCCATGTCACAAGCCATAATGTATGGTTGATTGAATGATTCTGACACCAGTAGGCTTACTACGTACGAAGCGACAGACTCGAGAAGCTTGACAGAACTACTATAGCTCTAATGTCACTTTGTCGCGTCTGACAGTTTCTCGAGCTTAGCTCATAAAAGTGAATATATCCAAAAACCTCTTCAGATTGATTCGTCATAATTTGGAACAAAAACAGTTTGAATAGATTGTATTGCAATATTTGCAATAGTGGCGTACCTTGGTCTTCATCTCAGCGATCTTGACGGAGAGCTGGCTGTCGAGCGAGTTGCGGCGCGACTCGACGGAGACGTGGCGCAGGCTGATGCTGATCTGCGAGTCCTGCGAGTTGCGGCGCTCGGCCGTGGAGCTCCACGAGTGCGGCGCCAGCGCGGGCAGCACCAGCGCATCGCGCCGCCGCACGAACCGCGGCAGCGTCGCCGCCCACGACGACGACAAAGACCCGCTGCAACACACCACACACCACACATTACAATTAATCTAATCACTACATAGTATAAAACAAAGTCGCTTTTTCTGTCCCTATGTCCCTATGTATGCTTAAATCTTTAAAACTACGCAACGGATTTTGATGCGCGTAATAGATAGAGTGATTCAAGAGGAAGGTTTATATGCATAATACATGCATGATATGCTTAAGGATAACCCACAATAACCATTTTCCCGTGCGGAGCAGGGGCGGGTCGCTAGTCTAATATAAGATAATCTTTCAATCCAAACTTAAAGCGCATATATAGGATGATTTTTTAATAAGTTATTAGTAAGACAAAGTAATAGAATAAATACATAATGCAAAATGGCAGACAGAATTTTCGGTATATCGACCCTTAAAGTATGACTTGTCGTAAACGCCATTTTGGCCAAAATGAGTTTTTAATACCATTGGAATCAGCTTTTCAAGCTCTATCGATCTGTATTTTTAAAATCTTTAAATTCGAATAAAAGTGTCTTTTACAACGCACTCTGATTTACATTCAAAACTAGTTTTAGTTTTTTTAATTAGTCGTAATGATCAATTTTGACAGTGAAATTTTAAAAATTGTGTTTTAAAACACAAAACTTGTATTTGTTTGGCTTATACTACATAATGCTAGTAACAACACAAAAAAAATAACAGAATCATTTTGTCCTAATTACCACAATAGTTTCCATAATGACTTATAGTTATAGGATAGTAAGGCTTTTACTACAAAATAAAACTGCTCTCACGGGCTTTAACAACAAACTTTTCATGTCGACCTAATAGTCTCTTGTAAATAATTTTAAAAATAATTTTGATTTTACCAAAGAAAAACTCTAGGAAATGGTTAGCGATTTGACATTATACTGTATTAAACATTTACACAGTTATTCTTAACTGAAATTCATAAATTTGCTTTACTTTTTTGATATTCGTATTCTAGAGTAGGCACTGAAAAAGTTTAGCTTTCCTGTGAAATTTTTAACTTATTGCACAAAAATTTGTTGGAAATATTTGTTTTATGTAAAATAGTGGTTTTTAATGGTAAAAACTGCCTTTAATTTTGGTTAATTAGTATAAAAAAAAGTTTATTTTATTAACAGGTACAAAAATTACCAATAACGAATAGCAACACAATAAGTTATTAATTAGCAGCTAAATTATGATTTTTGATTACTGTTTAGTTACAAAAAACAAGTATTTTACTGAAAAACCTACATTAAAACGAATATCTATCGTAATTTTACTAGGGTCTTTTATGAAATTATATAGTCTGATATATAAAGCCAAAAGCCGTTTATTCGTGTGAGTTTCGAGGCCATTGCATAAATATTTTGTACAATTTAATATCAAACTGCTAAAAATGTTCTGCATTTACTACAATGTATTACAATCTTCTTTGCTAAAATTAAGCCTAAATACCCTTTTGATACATTATACACTGTTATTAGTGGCTATTATAACAAAATTAACAACAGACGAAAACCCCGTACCTTAAAAAATATGTCGTTAGAGCCAGTAAGAGCAGTTTTATTTTGTAGTAGAAGCCATGCTATCTCTGGAACTATTAGAGCTACAAGAAACTAAGTTTGTTAATATGAAAGGGAGTCAAGATCTAAGGAAAATGAACCTATCGGGGTCAATATAACTTTATTCCTTCAAAAGTTATGAATTAATTAAATTTGACCATTTTAGTTTTTTGCTCCTCCTGTAAAGTACCATTTTGGCTTTTACTACAAGTCATACTTTAAGGGTCGATATAATAAAAAATATATTTTCAAATTAAGTTTTCTTGCTTTATTTATAGGTTGAAATGAAATATTAATAAAATTTAAAAAAATCGGTCCCGTAGATTTCTTGGGAAGAAATTGGCAATGAAGACGGACATATGAGTGATCCTACATGGCTCAAATCACACCGGCAGAGTAGCGACGCGACGAGCGGTTTTCAGTGTGAAATAATTTTAAACTTTATTCACACATTAAAAAGTTTAGTATCGCTGGAAACTTCGTAAAGATCATTCGGCAGTTCGGCCCGTTGCAAGCGATACCTACTAGTTTTTTTAGTATGCGGATTAAGTTTAAAATTAGTTCACCGCCTGCCGCCTCGCTGTTCTTCCGGTGTAATTTGGGCCTAAGGATGCGTCCCCATCTCTACCTATGCCAATTTCGCAGTTGATCTGTAGAGATGGGGACGCAGCCTAAGGTTTCTGTCCCCATCTCTACGGAAAGGTAAGGGTTCAGTATTTTCTTTTTGAATACGAAACCAAAAAATTGTTAACTAGCTAGCTATTGCTATTAAGTAGTAAAGTAAGTGTAAGTGTTGGTACCTCTCGGGCTTGGCGTCGTCGGGGTAGTCGATGGGCGCGGAGTGGTCGATGCAGAGCCCCACGGGGTCCTGCCGCGAGCCGCCCAGCGAGATGGACAGCCGGCCGCGCGCCGCGTACTATAGTACAGTAAGTGTTGGTACCTCTCGGGCTTGGCGTCGTCGGGGTAGTCGATGGGCGCGGAGTGGTCGATGCAGAGCCCCACGGGGTCCTGCCGCGAGCCCCCCAGCGAGATGGACAGCCGGCCGCGCGCCGCGTACTCCCCCCTCCGCCGGTACGCGCGCGCTATCAGCTCGTGCTTGCGCGCGCGCCGCGTCACCTCCTCCTCGATCGTGCACCCACACTTCCTACACAACAACCGGACATATATCACCTCTTTCATATTAAATTCAATTCAAATACACTTTATTGCACATAAAACACATAGGTATATAGAATAAAAGAGTAGGTTAAGTTAAGCGATTTCTTCCAGGCAACCTTGATATCACAGAGCGTCGGCTATTCCATTTGGAAGATTACTGTTTCAAGCCTCGGCACGTTCCAATGTGTTTTCGATTTTCGATCATAATGTCCAGTAGCCAGAACGTGCCGCAGGCTGGACACGATGACCTTGAGAGCGCCCGCATTCCGTAGCGGTTTTCAGACTCGTAGAGTAGCAGTACAGTGCAGTGGTAGCGGGTGGTGTGGCGGTGTGTACCTGGCGAGGTAGCGCCTCCAGTGCGCGGCGCCGCCGGGGGTCCAGGTCCAGGAGGCCATGAGCGCGCCCCCCGCGAAGCAGCACAGCAGCCGCAGCTGCAGCACCGACACCGACGGCCGCGCGCCCACCACGCACTCCGCGCCCGCCTCCCGCAGCGCCTCCAGCCGGCAGCTGACAACCACACACAATATACACATTACAACCTCTTGCTATTATCAAACAGGAGATGGAAATATTCCGTCGACCGTCAGGAACAATACAATACAAATATTCTTTATTGACACCAAACAGAAATACTAACAAAAACAGAAAAGCGTATAGCGTATTTCGAGCGTCAGTTTAGTGCGTCTCGCATACAATCATAGGCATAAAGGCGAGTGAAACAAAAGACGGACGCGAACGCTGCGCGCTGGCACGACAACGACGACGCTCGAAAGACACCCTTTTTGTACGGGTGTAGCAACACAGGGGAATGTTTGCGCGTATAGATATCTAGATAGATCCTAGAGTGTAATAATGTATTTTTTTATTATTTGTGTTTAATTTTACTATCTGTTTCTGTGCTGTGATAAAGTCCTGCAAATAAAGATTATTTTATTCTAATGGCCTTCATACTCGAATAGAGTGGCGAACTTATACATCACCACCCACCACCCGCTTCAAAGTTTGCTGGCGGACTGTTTTCAGAAGGTCCCTCAGGTCTTCAAAAACAAGATGTGTGTTCGTACAATAGGGACAGTATAAGGTCCCTTAGATCTTCATCTAGAAGCATGTCAAAACAAGATGTGTGTTCGTACAATTAGGAACAGCATATACACGTAAATATGTATGTGTGAGGTAAGGGAAACACTCACATGATGTTATTTCGGAAGGCCTCCCGCCAGGCGTCGGCGTTGCGGAACTCGTACACGTGGCAGGCGAAGGTGACGCAGATGAAGACGGCCACCAGCGCGGCGGTCACGGAGCAGCGCGTGATGGTCTGCCGGATCTTGAGCGCGGCGCGCGGGGAGATCACGTCGCGGCTCGACACGCGCACCGCCACCAGGGAAAACACGCCTGGGGGGGACAAACAAACACACATGATGGCTGCTTCTAGCTATGTTACGAAACATTATTGCTCATTTTCTATCGTGTCTGGGAATTAACATTGGATAATTACATCACTTGTTCAACTAACATTTTCATTTCAATGGTAATTCATGTACAGAAGCCAGCACATTCGGTTGGACAGTCACATTACGTTACTGGTCCCGGCTACTATCTACGGATGCAGTCATTATAGGAGCCATGTCGAAAGTCTAAAGGTTAACCTTGAAATCCACTCGATAAGAGGAAGGTCAAAATGTCCAGCCGCATGTGCTGGTTACTGTTATATATTTTGCATCTTTTTGTATATCGTATGGATTTAAAAGTCACAAATAATAGCCTTTCCAGATTTGAATTTCTTTCATAGGATCATTCGGGTGTCTGTCCGTCCCACTCAGCGCCTATTTCCTACGAAACTACTGGACCGATCAAGTTGGGTATTTGACTTACTATCAAACAATCGAGTGAATTATTCAGCCCCGCAAAACCCTAACCAAATATGACAGTCCACCTCGCCCACTGCCATCGTCATATAACACTCACCCCTCAGCAACAAGTACCCCCCGAGCAGTCCCACGCAGCAC
This sequence comes from Teleiodes luculella, assembly GCA_948473455.1. Taxonomy (NCBI): domain Eukaryota; kingdom Metazoa; phylum Arthropoda; class Insecta; order Lepidoptera; family Gelechiidae; genus Teleiodes; species Teleiodes luculella. Next base: position 6,861,364 of record OX419597.1, read on the forward strand.
AGAGGGGCCAGCAGCAGCGCGGCCCTGATAGGGTGGTTCACGTAGCCCACGAAGCAGATCCCCGTCACGCTGCTGCCGTCCACCTCGCCCACTGCCATCGTCATATAACACTCACCCCTCAGCAACAAGTACCCCCCGAGCAGTCCCACGCAGCACAGAGGGGCCAGCAGCAGCGCGGCCCTGATAGGGTGGTTCACGTAGCCCACGAAGCAGATCCCCGTCACGCTGCTGCCGTCCACCTCGCCCACTGCCATCGTCATATAACACTCACCCCTCAGCAACAAGTACCCCCCGAGCAGTCCCACGCAGCACAGAGGGGCCAGCAGCAGCGCGGCCCTGATAGGGTGGTTCACGTAGCCCACGAAGCAGATCCCCGTCACGCTGCTGCCGTCCACCTCGCCCACTGCCATCGTCGCGATCGTCAGCACCAGCGGCAGCGACCACGCTACCAGGTGGAAGTACGCCGCCTTCTTGTCTTGGATTTTACCTGAAAGATGTACGCAAATATTACTATCGACTAATTTACGTCCGCAGGTCCGCACTGAAAGATGCGAGTTTGTTTATGGACTGGCCTTCAATCATAGGAAAGATTTGTATATTGTTGTGTGTATTTTTTGTAATTAATTAACTCAAAACTACTGCACCAAATTCAAAAATTCTTTCACCATTATAAAGCTACATTCACCCTGAGGCGGGAAAATACCTCATTCCCACGGGAAACCTGTTAACGCGGGTGGAGCTGTATAAAAAAACATTGTCATTGTAAATTTTATATTCTAAATGACTTAACTTCTTACAAATTCATGTGCTGTTACTTGTACAAATTGTAAGAGTTATTGAGCCACAATTTAAACTTCTTCAAGCTGTGTAACCTCAACATATATAAAATGATATCAATTTACATAATGGCAGAAACAGTGTCTAACCAAAAGTATGGGAACTGCGCTGTAATGGTTAATATTTGAAGATTGCATGGGATATAGAAGGAACTGTAGCGCTATGTTGACGATTGTTTAATTTAGTTGAAACCTACCTTGAAGCTTACCTAACGCTTTTAGACTCATATACCACGCGTAGGTGAATATGACGAACCAAACGCAAGCGGCCATCATGAAATAGTACACCTGGAACAAAACAATTTGTTCTTGTTAACTGAATCTAAATAATTATCGTAAGTTTAATTTATTATATTATGTAGGACTTACGAGAACAAAAACGACGACACAGGATAAGTTTTCTTCAGCTGAAGGTTCGCCCTGCCGCCTGGTCCCATCTTTGGAGCACACTATGTCATCTCTGGAGCCGACGCCAAACTGAACCAACCACCTGCAATACAGTCAAATGATAAAGCATCTCTCAAGCAATAGCAGCTCCCCAACATGACCACTGTCTATAACGAGCTGTCAAAATACTGCCAGAAATCCGCAATTCTATATAATAAAACTGTAGAAGTCGAAAATCTGTACATAGAAAAAAAAAACTAAAAACCGAGTCAAGGGGATGTAAGAAGTGATATAGAACATATTTTATCCAGATTTTTTTCAAATTTTCTGTTTGTACGGTCTAATCTCCGAAACTGTTGGACCGATTTGAAAACAAAGTTTTACATGGTGGTACCTTATATCCCCGGTCAACATATTAGATAGTTTTTACCGCGGGAAAATATATAATTCCTAGTATTTCCTAGTTTGGGGGCCAGGAACACAGTATGTTATGTATTACTATTTAGGTAAATAAATTACTTTTTGTTTGTTTGTTAGTATACGCACGACAAAACTATGTCAGCTACTCGTGAACGGTCGTGCTACGGGGACAGATTTCCATGTCTATTGTCACGGTATCTACTACTTGTTTGTTTATACTTGACTACTATAACTATAAATAACTATTCGCTAAGCTAACAGGACCTATAAGAAACGAACATCACTGCATCGCATCACGTTCATACGTAAAGATCATTCTTTATTACCTACCTAGCTATCGGTACGAAAAGAAGGCTGCGCAGTACGCACGCGCCGATTACCATATCATAATGAAAATCACTACATAGTATAAAATAAAGTCGCTTTCTCTGTCCCTATGTCCCTATGTCCCTTTGTACGCTTAAATCTTTAAAACTACGCAACGGATTTTGATGCGGTTTTTTTAATAGATAGAGTGATTCAAGAGGAAGGTTTATATGTATAATACATGCATAATATACTGAAGGATAACCCACAATAACCATTTTCCCGTGCGGAGCCGGGGCGGGTCGCTAGTGATGGAATATAATGAGCCCTAAGTACGAGTACATGGTGAATTTCAAGGCCCACACGCTATCGTGTGATTGTACAAGGAGAGCAAAACACAATTGAACACAACACACATATACACAATAGAGCAGACCAATATACCTACTTGATACAATGACAGAACCCAAAAAAGAGCATAATTTCTGATTAAATCGTCAGATTTAGCTTTTGTTTTGTGTAATTATTATGAATATGAACATTGGTGGTTTTTGTAAATAACTCCACCTCTAAAACCCAGAAAACAAGAGTTGAAGTTGGTATTATAAACTTTATAGTTTAGTGAGAAAGAAGATTGAAAAGGTGGCATTTGGTCTTTTAATTTTTAAAGTAAAAATTGCTATTATTTTTTGTATGACACAATATTTAAAATAAAACTGCCGTTTCTTAAGAAAAAACATTTTATATTGCCTTTTCTTGAGAAATAAAACCACGTGATAACGTCGTCACAGGTGGTACAGCCCGACCAAAGAAATAAGAAACCTCGCCATATTGCGGAATTTCAATGGAACTAATTTTATAAGGGAAATTGTTGCCATAGTCGTAAAAATATACACGTGGCGCCCCCAGAGCAGGTTTTTTATTTCTTTAGTCAGGCTTTATAACCGAATACCGATATCTTTACTTGTTATACCACTTTTAAAAAGAAATGTTGTCAATTGCACTTACCCCATAGACGCGACGGCATAGCACACGTTGATGTAAAAGATGACGAGGGCGGGGTACTTCTTGGAGCTCCGCCAGTCGATGAGGAAGGTGGCGACCGTGAGCAGGTTGAGCGCGAGGCAGATGGAGGCGCCCCACGCGACCAGCCGGTGGATCTGCTGGTGCTCGTCGTCCGTGTACAGCGGGTCGCGGCATGGCAGCCCGCACCCGGGGATACCTGACACACCACACTGCCTTTTAGATAGATAGATAAAATCTTTATTCACTACAATGACAATAGCATTTTTACAAAGAATCATAGGTGGGTATCACGACAATAGTTTATGTCAAAACAGTAGTGAAAGGGCGCTGCCTCAGCGTAATGCTGTTAGTGACAGATGATCACCGAACAGCGCTGATCTTCCGACAGTACCACAATTCGCACACTTCCTGGACGGCCTCGTAGCCTAGTTGGTAGTACGTCTGCCTACGAAGCACAAGGTCGCGGGTTCGAATCCCGCCCAGGGCAAACATTCGTGTGATGAGCACTTGTGTTTGCCTTGTATATTTAAATATGTATGTGTATCAGTTGTCTGGCACCCATAGTACAGACTCTGCTTAGTTTGGGGTCAGATGGCCGTGTGTGAGATGTCCCACATATTTTTTATTTATTTTTCCTATAGCGTCACCCTGCTGAGAAAACCTCGTGAAGGACAGCTTTTGTGTAATTCCTTTTTTACATATTGGGCAAAATAACGCGCAGTATTTGCACTATAAAATTTACGCATTTGTTATAAAGCAATAAAGATAATAGACTGAGAGCTAGCGACCAAATTCTTCATGTGGCTTCAGCTGTATTGAGACTCCGTTAGCTACTTCCCTGAAGATCCTTTTCCTATAATCTTCGTGCTGGCAGGCCGCGGGCGGTGGGTGTGGGTGTAGTGGGGTGAGGAAAAAAAATGTGGGCTCAGCGACTTATTTGGGGCTTGCATTTTGATTAATCTCGCGTCAGAAAAAAAGCCAATACAGCTGAGCCCACACGAAAATAATTATTATTTTGGTACTTTTAATTAACGCTGGCAACCCCTTCCCACCACCCGATCGGTTTAAATTTTTTTTTGGGTGCACAGGGAGTACAGAGCAACTGTTTGAAAAAAAAATTAAAGTCACTGAGCCCACTTTTTTTTTTTCTTTTTTTTTCCCCACCCCACTACACCCGCACCCACCGCCCGCGGCCTGCCAGCACGAAGATTATAGGAAAAGGATCTTCAGGGAAGTAGCTAACGGTGTCTCAATACAGCTGAAGCCACATGAAGGATTTGGTCGCTAGCTCTTAGTGTATAATCATATAATAACTAAAAAACAACAGAATTAATATTTAACTATCATACTTTTTTTTCAGTAGATAGTTTTTTGTGTCTCCTGTAAAGTTGTGTTGAAAGCATTAAAGTGGTTTTCTCAGCAGGGTGACGATAGATCGCGCCGCGTAGGTTGAACCAGCGAACGTGGGCGAGGAATGAACACGGGGGAAAATAATACTTTATACTACAAAATTATCGTAATCTTTAGCTTCAATGTGATTCAACTTAGGCGCGCGGTAACAGTACTGTTATAAATCCTGTTAACTTTTGGATATTGGCCGCCCTCTTGGAAGGCAGATGTTGCCATAATCCCTACACTCGCAGGCCAATTGGTGATTCCAAATTTTTTGATTTCCCAAAACAACGCTGGTGCCCATTTCCGGGGTATGGTATGGATGGTATGTTCTTTTAGTAGCCCCCTACGACAAGTTTGGTGCAATTCCAAGCCGGGCACCACATGCACAACACACAAAAAAAAAATCATTTGTATTTTAGTTAGAACTAAAGATGTATTGCTGTAACTGTAAACGTGCTATACCGCACATCGCGTCAATCGTCGGCCGTGATGCGCGGAAAGGCACCTTAGGTAAAGTTTCACAAGAAATCGTACTCGGGATTTTTCATGATAAATCCATCAATCCTTACTGACTTTCGTGTTTGTAAAATTAGTTAAAGCCTGACCAAAGAAATAAAAAACCTGCTCTGGGGGCGCCATGTGTATATTTTTACGACTACGGCAACAATTTCCCATATAAAATTAATTCCATTGAAACTCCGCAATATGGCGAGGTTTTTAATTTCTCTGGTCGGGCTACTACTACATATTATTTTAGTTTACTCACCTTCATAAAAATGTTGCGGTTTATCGGTGCGGATAAGTGGTTTCAGACATTGGCCAGTGGTGTTGAACTTCATTTCTCTAACCGGGGTGTCGCAACTCTTTGGAAATAACTTTTCATCACATTTCAAGAAATTCGGGAAAAAAGACGTATTTGATAATATAGCGCAAGGCTCTAATGTGTTCTTACACAATTCATAAGAGGGCACATACACCCAGTCTTTTCCATCGATTGTTTCGCATTTTGGCATAAATATAGCGCACAGCAAGGGCTGTATAACGGCCCAGCATTTTGGCACGTATACTAATGCTTTGTACAGTTCAAGTTGAGTTTGTAGTTTCATCTGATTGTCGTAAGATGTGAGGTGTACACTGGTTCTGTCGTACATGAGCCTCACCCCGAGGCAGGTCCCGTTCAAGGGCTCGCAGCTTGGGGTTTGCCTCACGCAGCTGTTCTGCTTGAGCTCTCTCTCGGAAACCCATTGCGTCACCTTCTCTTGCTTTATTAGTTTGAAGATGTACGGAGTGTCTTTGATTGGCTCAAACGTTACTGTAGAGCTATCGCCCTGTTCTGTTACTGCGTTTTTGCCGAACCCACCGCTGCCGCCGCCGTGCACGGTGCCGACACATGTCCGTACCACAAGAAACCAGCAGAACCATTCCACAAGGGTCATCTGCAACAAAAGAAAACTCCGTTCACTATCTTTGGCGGCAGTCCGATTGGGAAAAAAAAATGTTGAAAAAAATTAAAACTACATTTTGTTACTTTTCAATTCATTCTTTATTGCAGGAGGATCAAATGAAACCCTTTAAAATTTCATCGTTTATTTTCTCCACAAACTTTTAGTAGATAAGCTTATTCCTTATGGATAAAATAACTTTACAAAGCGCAGGTCATCCCAAATATTCCCAATTTCTCCAAGGTGTAAGGAAGCATGGTAGGTAAGGTTATTATGTCAGTACATTCATAACTATCTATTAGAGTGCTTTAAAAATATGTTGTTCAGACTAAACTAGAACTAGGGATAAAAACCTATTAATAGAAAACTATCATATTTTGCTTAGCCATCACATTGAAAGAAAAAGAAACTGATAATAAATATCTCTTTTTAGTGGCTTTTGTAAAATTATTTCCTTTTGTTTTGTTTAGTCTTTAGTAATTATGTACATGTGAATTTAATATTTTTTAATTATTTTATTATTATTATATTATTACTTAATAAATAGCAATGAATATCTGCTTTATTTTAAGAAGTAACTTCATTATTTTTAAGGATTATCCTAATATTCAAATAGCCGTATTCGCCGGCTACGTTTTCTAGTTGTTACTCAATTTAAAGTTTAATAGGTACGTAATAAAAGGTAAATTAATGAAGAATTCTGGTTTTAAAGTCGAATCGATAACTATCCACCTGGTTAGATTAAAATAATAACCAAAAAAATGTTCCATCACTGCACATGGCCAATATCTATATTTTACATAACATTTATCTGCCCAGAAGAAAGTACTACCTTGCTAAAAACATTCTTTTATTTGTACTGTTGTCTATAATATTCCTTCCTTGTGTGCAATGCAAGTATAGTTTATTCATGTATGAAGGAGACACCTGAAGAATTGGTAAGGCGATTGCTTTATGATTTACAATACAAGGCAGATACCAATCTGTTACAACATTACATGAGCAGTTAAAGTAAGAATTATTCTAGATATGAAAAAACTAAAAGGGGTAAGATATATGTACAGTAAAATTCTTCTCTAGTTGTTAGAATAAGAAAAAGACTAAGAAAACATATTTTTCAAATTAATTGACGAAAGTAAACGGTAATGCGAAATAATCAAGCTGCCAACCTAACCAAAAAAAGTGCAAGCATTTTAAAATCCTAAAAGTGTATGGCAAGCGTAATTTTGCACTAATAGCATTTATTTTATTACACGTGGATACATAATGCGGCGATAAGAAAACCATAACCTAATTCTACAAATCAAAATTAATGAAATTGTGAAATTTATTCAATATGTACTGACAACCACGCAAGCTAGGATAGGATTACACCTTGGTTTTAGCATTTTTTGGTATTTTATTATAATCTTTATTAAATAAACCCCATATCATAAAAAATATGTATTTTTACAAATAGAGGAAAGGGTATTCTTTATTATTTTTTATTGTAAATCTTTATTATTAACAAAATTCGATAAATACCAGGTCCTTACTCTAAGCGTTGAGTATCGTCGACTCCAATAGTATCTGCGGACGGCTAGTGTTGAAGGCGTCTGCAGAAGGTGAGCTGCTGATGGAGTGCTGCTGACTGACTGCTCCATCTTGGCTGAATTTCCTTTGGATGGTGACAAACAGGTCGCAGAGGCCCTCCCTTCCTTACTTATTACCTGACATCATACCAAAACAATACATTTAAAATTGTTCAACAGAGAAGTAAAACAATAGAACAGATAAACTCACCAGATATTTCCCAGTAATGAAGTGGACCTGCACAGAAATCTATTTTTTGTGACATAATACAAATTTATTATGTTTCAGCTTAGAACTTAATACATGCCGTAAATAAAAAATATGTACAATCTTCGCACAAAGCACTTCTTAGTCTTAACATATAACATTTGTGGTAAGTTCTGAATTAAATAAAACATAATGTAACAACTTAAAGGATCTTATGTTCAGAGGGTATATAGTCTCATTGTCTAAAGCGCACATACACTAGTTAGGGACTGGTTTGCCGCCTCTCCGGAAGCCGCGGCCGGCGCCTCGCCCCCGCCAGGGCGCGCCGCGGCCGCCCCGGTTGCCGTTCCAGTTGCCGCGCCCGCCGCCATGCCCGTTCATGCCGCGACCCCTGCCCCGCCCCCTCCCTCTGTATCCTCCACTCCACCTTTGATTCTGCCTCCCATCGTAACCGTCATCTCCATCCCCTTCCTCATTATAATTATTTTCTTCATCATATCCTTGTTGATCGTAAGATTCTTCTTCATTGTAATCATCGTTATTTTGTTGATACTGATTCTCATAGCCCCCCTTGTTATAGCCATTATCATTAAAAGGTGGTCTAGGTGGCCCACCCATAAGCGGCATGTTTCCCATTGGTCCCATATTACCCATAGGTGGACCCATCCCTCCCATAGGTGGAGGACCCATATGCATTGGCCCCATAGGTCTCATTGGTGGGCCCATTCCTGGTCCAGGGCCCATTGCGCCCATGGGCATTGGTGGCCTCATCATGTTACCCATATTAGGTGGCATGTTACCCATAGGACCAGGTCCAGGGCCTGGACCTGGCCCCTGGCCCATATTGTTCATGTCAGGACCATTGTAATTATCATAGTCATTTTGATCATCTTGGTTAGCAACTTCCATCTCATGGTCATAATACTCTTCATTATCATACTGTTCTTTTATTATATTTCCATCTTCATCAACTTCAGTATTATCTTCTGGATCAGGATATTCAAAAGGTGGGAAATTGTCATCATCAGCATCCACCTCTAAGTGGGGCATCACATCTTGCAGTTCTTCCAATTCACCTGTAGCAATATATTTCTTAAGTGAAAGGGGGCCATCTACAATAGCTTTTTCCAATCTCGAGCCAGGTTCAACAGTTATTAATTTTCCATAGATGAAAATTGCTGATGGTGTAATTTGATGTAGAGGAATAGCACCAGGCAAAGTTTCAGCTAAGGCTTGGGTGAAGGCCTCTGAATTAGTCTCATCTGCTGAAGGAGCATGGTTCCATTGAGCTTGGAAGTTTCTAGGAATGGGTTTACTGTAAGGAACTTTCTTCACTTTCTTGTCAAAGTCCATAGGAAGTAATGTTGTGTCCAAATCTAGACCGGGAATTGCTTTATCAGTGTCTGAAGGGAATATCTCTACTTTATCCTCAGGACCCATACCAGGAATAATAGCCGGTTCTTCCATATCATGGTCATCCTGCACACCGGGTGGTAAAGTGTTTAAATTATACTTGTCTCTCATTAAATCACCAGGTCGGTTTCTTGTCCAGAACTTTGAAGTATGATCATTAGAACCTGAGCACAAAATATGCCCAAGGGGATGCCACGCCATTGTCCACACAATTGATTCATGAGCTCCCTCAATACATCCAACTTCTTTATCTGTTCCTACATTCCAAAACAATATAGCTCCGTCTGATCCTCCTGAACAGAATAACCCTTCATGGGTTGGGTGCCAAACAACACTAGATGCTTCTTTTTTATGACCTCTGAATATTTGCAGTTCTGTGCCAAGTTTTCTTATATCAAACAACTTGAGCAAATGATCTCTAGAGGCAGTAATAAGCCAATTGCCATTTTCATTCCATTTGAGATCCATCACTGTAGATTTATGTGCATGAAGGGTTGAAAGGGCTGTCCCTGACTTCGGGTCCCATAATTTGATTGGTTGCTGATTATCTTTACTTCCTGATACAATTAGAGCTTTAGTTGGATGCCATTGAACACACTTGACATCGGCACCATGACCTCTAAGAATCCGTTCTTCTTGACACCTATAAAAGTCAAATATACGCAAGGTGCCATCATCTGAGCAAGTTACAATTTTAGAATCACTTGGACTAAAACTAATACCTCTTACAGCTTCTTTATGAGCCTGGTACATTTTGACATTGTTCATATTACTCTGCCAATACTTAATGAAACCTGAATGGTCTCCAGTCACCATCCAACCTTCACCATGTGACCAGACCATAGATCTTACTGGTGAGTCATGGGCTTGGAGGATAGTTTCAAAGTTGAATGTCAAGCCATTCCATAGAGTAAATTCTCCTGACGATGCCCCAGTGATTAACCTACGACCTTCCGGCGTCCACGCCACAGCGAATATAGGACACCTCATCTTATTAGTGGCAGTCTTAACGAAACGAGTGGTGACCGCGTTAATTGGGTTATCGGGATATGAAGGCGGCGGCAACAGATCGGGGGTATACATAGCGTCGGGCTGAAGTGCGTGCCTGTCTCGCCAGTCCCTCTGCCACACGCGACACTCCAAAGCCTTGATAATAGCAGCATTATAGTCTACAGTTTTACGCATGACTGATTTACGTAAACGTTTACCATCGAAGTCGTCCTGGGTCATGTTCAGCGGACCCTGGGGTGGAAAGCGCATCTGGTAGTTGAAAGGCCTAAAGTTGTGTCGCATGTTGTTACGGGGACCAGGCGGGCCCAGTGGACCACCCATACTCATACTCATGCCGGGTGGAGGCATCCCCATATTCGGTGGAGGTTGACCGAAATCCATTGTTAATGAATTCGATACCTATTTAGAGAAATAATTACAAGGTTATAATTTACGGCTAAATACTGAAGCCATCGGAAGATAGATACTTTAGCATGTTCTCCGTTATCCACTTATTTGATTCTTACCTTGTAATTAAAGAACACTCCTTAACATTATACACGCCCTGTTTACACATACACTACACACAGATTTATACTCAAGTTCTACAAAATAAACACATTTATGACGTAGATAAATTATGAACAAACGCTAACATAAATCGTTGGCCAACGAACCAAGCAAGCAAGCCGCCGCCATGTTGTGATATATATATTAGTGCTGTGCCTGTGCTGGCTGAATGTTGCCTAGAGAGTAACAGTAACAGCCATATTGTGTAAAATAACGGTTATCGACCCATAAATATCGATAATTATATCGATTCTCGATATTACTAATCAAAAGATCGTTATAAATAAAAAAAGGCTCATTTAAAGCCCGACTAGAGAAATAAAATACCTTTACCAGAGTTTCTTCGACAAAGGAAGCTAAAACCAAAAACAATGGGAGATTTTCTGACAGCTTGAAATTAAAAAAAAAACACGAGCGTTCTTTAAGATTTCCATAGATGACGCTAGTAAAAATAATAAGAACATTGAATTGTACATACTTTTTGTCTTTTTTTGTCGGATTGTACGTGATTCTGATTATTTCTGATTGAGATTATTTTTAGGATTTGATTGATGAATTTGAATATTTTTTTATAATCCAATAGGTATTTATTATTTATTTCACTATCTGTTGAGCCGCTTTGTAAGGTTTTTTATTTCTTAATTTGCTACAGTTGCAGGTTTTTTTATTTCTCTGGTCTGCGGCTTAATAGGTATATAGAATCGGGCCCCACTAATCCTGAAAATAAAACTGAGCGTGTGTAGCCCGCTTTTTAATACGCTTTAAATAACTTCACTTGCATGTAAGTATGTGTGTATGGTGTGTATGTAAGTAGGTTAGGTAACTACATATTATAATGTAAGAAAATCTTTTGTAAAAAAAAAACTATTTTAACCCCTTTTCTCGTTATCGTATCATTTTCATTTAGAATGTAAATAAATACGTCTGACCCTTGGTCTGACCAGAGAAATAAAAAACCTCGCCATATTGCGGAATCTCATTTTTTTTTTTTTTAGTTTCTTTCTCCCTTGTGGGAAAGGCAAAGGGATCTAAGCCCATACAGCCTAGTCTTTAGTAGTTTCTTGCATTATCCAAGTTTAATGTCTTCAGTCATTATTTCTTCAGTTTCATTTCGTCGTCTTTAGTCATTTCTTGGTAGTTTCATTTCTTGTTACGGGATCATTGAAATGCAAGGGTGGTTCTTACATTCCAATGATACTGAAGTTTAACGCGGGGTATCAAACCAGAAACAGCTAACCACTCATTATTTCTCACTTTCATTCAATAGTTCTTCTTTAACAGCACATTATCGCACTAATTCCACCATATTAACACCACAATTACCATGAAAAACTAATTTTAAAAAGGACGAAACAATGAACCTTGCGGAATCTCAATGGAACTAATTTTATAATGGAATGTTGCCATAAATATAAAAATATACACGTGGCGCCCCCACAACAGGTTTTTTATTTCTTTGGTCAGGCTTTCTTTAATACCGAGGACAATGCAATAATTTGACACAGACAAGCTGATCTGATGCTTGAGCCGGAAGGTAGATAGTGAAACTCTTCAACTCAACGGCTACCAGTTGCTACCTAAACCACCCTAAATCCCCCGAATTTGGGCTCATTTGATTTGTCTTCACAAGACCTTTATAATTAAGTACCTACACAATGGTGATGTGACCACATGATCAGGGTCTGAAAATAACTTTTCAGCAGCTGCTAGTAAATCCTTCGAGTTTGGGCTCATTTGATTTGTCGTAGGTAATGAGAACTTTATATTACACATGGTGATATTGTGACCACATGACCAGGGTCTGATGAAGGAAGCCGCTAGTAGTACGCACTATAAGAATCTCAAAGTCAACATAAATTACACTTGAATTAGGTCTTCTCTACTTACTAACTGAATTCAAAAGCGTGAGGCGCTTTATTGTTGTCAAATAAGTACGTACAGGTATGGACAGTCAAAATAATCAAGGAACTGAATAGCGCCTCACGATTGTGAATTCCGTTATGTAGAGAAGACATTATTCAAGTGTAGGTAATATTATGTTGACTTTAAGATTCTTATTAGTGCGTAAACAAAATATAGAAACACCTAAATGCTAACTTCGATAACTTCAATATCTCTGTTTATTTATTTTGTACTTTTTAGTGCGTAATTGAGAAAAGCGCGTCTTTTGTTTTTTATAACGAATATTTTTATTAATAGATATTTTTTATCAAATAGTAATTAGTGCTGTTGTAAAATGATTCCTTGGTAATAATTTTATTGTTTTGTAAGATTTTCTATATTTGCTAACAATTTATTTATTACATAGCATCTATCTATAGAAACAAACACGAAGATAGTAGGTTGGTAAGACATGGTAAGACTAGGATTAGTCTCGAACTCTCGACTATCTTTGTAGGGCACAATATGTAGAGGTATATCGTTTAAATCCGCTCTTCTTCTTGGTACACTCTTGCCAGAATGGACGTGGTCATCATTCTGAATCACGATGAGTGATGTGATGATCTTGGTAAGACGGCGCCACTCCTCGCGGAATTAAGCTCTCCGGTTGCATTCGTGAACTGAACACTCAGCTCATATACAACACAGAGTGGTACGAGTAGTGCCCATGAAACTGAACAACTTTTCCTATAGCCTCGGTCACATTTAGCGAATAGTTGGTGCGATTTCATTCGTAAAATAAAAAACTAAATTAAAAAAATAAAAGAAAGTCGTGGAATTTGTAAAAAAAAAAACATTTAATCAACATGATACATTATTGCAGTCGGAGGCATAAATGTAGCAGGAGTCGCAGCAAGTAAAATATGAATAACTAGCTTTCCGCTTTCCTGTAACAGCTTTTCCGTGGAAATGAGGCATCTTCCTGCGGTAAAAGCCAGGAAAGGTAGCCTATGTTACTCAGGGTGAATGTAGCTTACTAATGGTGAAAGATTTTTTTAAAATCGGTTCAGTAGTTTTTGAGTTTATTCATTACAAACATACACACACACAAAAATATAAATCTTTCCTCTTTATAATAATAGTATGATATGCCGCCGAATGCGATAAGGTATCATATTATTGATTAGGTAAATGTTTTTTTTTTACAAATTTCACAACTTTACCTATCTCTATTTAATTGGCGGGCTCAAGACTGATAACAAAAATTGGCTATTTTAATTTATAGATAAAGAGGATTTTAATTATACATGCTACTGTGTTACTTTACAACATCATCTTGTTTTAATCTCTTTAGTTCGCTTTTTAAGCAGTCAGGTTTTTAGATTTTTTAATTTACTGTTTTATTTATATAATTTATATATTATTTTATTTGTCCGGCTGAATAAAAAACTTTTTTTTTATTATTAATAAATTTAATTAAATATATCTAATAACTTTACTCTTACTATTTCATTATTCCCCTTTCCAGAAAAGTGTAACTGACATCCTTATCAGCTCTATCATATCACAGATCCCTCACAGGGCATTATACCCTTATTTACTTAACAATCTTACATGCTAATTACAACAACGTTACTTCAAAATATTATGGAATTAAGTCAATACAATTAATCATGATCCAGTTCTCTCTTCTCGACCTTAAGCAAATGTCCCCCAACTGGGAACAGCAGTATTTCTATCTTCAGCCGGTCGCAGGTGTGGGGATCTGACGTTATCTTGAAATTTCTCAGTACAGTAGATAGAATCATTTTCATTGCCAGCATTCCGAAATGTCGACCTAGAAAATATACGAATTACAATTTATAGATCAGACAGAGCACTTTCCAATACTTAGGTAAATAGGTATATATTCTTGAGAAAGGTCTGAAACGTAGTTACAAAATAGTCAAGACATCTATACCTACATCTTTTCTCCTCTTGAAACCTTTGACGGCGTCAGTTTCCGTCTTACAAAGGCCATAGAGCCGAGAATTCGCTGCCGTATGCTCTTAATCAAATATTGAATGTATGCCGCTTATTACGTGTCTCATTTAATTTTTTGGTTAAAAATACCAGTTTTGCTTAAATCCCACCAACTAGCTATTAATTTATGGAGAAGTAGGAAGTAGGTAGTGTCCCGCAGTTTATACTTCATCTTTAGTTTTCACCCAGAATACTACGTTCTATGGCCTATGCTATGGCAACCCTTAATTACTAGGTAGGTACAATCTCCTGCAAAGAAAACGGACCCCCCTGTTATAAGCGGTGATTACCCGCCGCTTACGATAGGGGGTCCGTTTTCTATGCAGGAGACCGTACCTAAATCCTGATCAAAGACATAAAAAACCTGCTCTGGGTGCGCCACGTGTATATTTTGACGACTATGGCAACCATTTCCCTCAATTAATTAGTTCCATTGAAATTCAGCAATATGGCGAGGTTTTTTATTTCTCTGGCCGGACTTTACTATTATATACTTTTGTGCCATGAGTTGGCTCTTTGCTGTTATTACCCTGGGAGCACACGTTCAGGAATTCAGTACACACCAAGCGAGCTGCTGTGGTTAGGCGGACCTCGCGCGGCGTTAGCCATACAGCTCGCTTAGTGTGTGCATAAATCTACATTCCGTTCAGTTTTTTCGAACATGTGCGTGCCCCGGCTTAGGCTACAACGAATTCTAAAAGCGATAAGATAAAATTAAATGTTTTAGTGTTTCTTACCAATACAGTTTCTACTGCCGTAGCTAAAGGGTATGAAGGAACAGGGATGCCTGTTGACACTGTTTTCAGGGAGGAAGCGGTCAGGGTTGAACAGGTCCACATCGGGTCCCCATAGCCGCTTTGAACGGTGGATCACGTAAGGAACCACTGCCAGCCCTACGCCGGGTGGAATGGTGTATTTCGCTGCAATGCCGATTTGAAAAGCTAATGAGGGCTTTATTTTTCCGAGGCTTTGATAATAAAGTACAATAAAATATTTTTCTCTTCTATTATCCTATAAATGTGAGATAATTACTCACAAAGCTTCAGTTCCTTATCCGTCTTTCGCCCGATGATTGGCACCACCATGTATAGTCTCATAGTTTCCTTTATCACTCTCTCTAAGTAATCCATTTTGTTCAGATCTTCCTTCTTTGCAGCTCTCTTTGAATCGCCGAATATTGCTTGTAATCTGTAAAAAAAACAGGTTTATTAGTTTCATAAGTTTTATATTACTGAAGATCTTTAGCGCCATCTCAAAGTTTCAAGACATTTCAACAGAAAATGTTCTATTTCTTATCTACCTATTCGTATTTTTGTAATGGTCGGTCCCGTTATATTGGTCCTATTCTATCTAGGACCATGTTCGAGTGTCTACTCAATAAATTGCAGGTGGGATCGTAGGAAGAGATATTATACAGTATGCGTAACCTGATTCTTTGTTGCATTTTGATATTTCCCTTCTGCTTCACCTAAAATCATGTATCATCCATCATCAAACACATATTTTTGGTAGGTTCAAGTATAGATTTTAGTTTAACTTACTCTTGGTACACTTTTTCCTGATGGTCCATGTGGTAACCCAGCAGCATGAGTGCGTAGCAAATGACGAGGGAGGTGGTGTCGTTACCAGCTATAGTTATAGAGTCAATGTGCTCCCGAAGCTGCACATTGGTAAACTTATGATTCCTCTCCAGCATCAGTGCCAGCATATCTTTACGCCCTATCAACAAAACAATATATAACAAAGTTATTGATTTACTCCATAACATCAGAACCTATTGTTAGAACCATGACATATAAAGCAAATTGCGAAAAAGCTTACTGTATGTATGCGTACGTCAGCGCTTATTTGCTTTACTATGACAAGCGGTAGTCGTGTTTGTAATTCTTATTACCTTCATTTAAATGTTCGTTTTTCTCAAACTGCGATCGTTTTTTACCAACCACCTAAAAAGATACAATTTACTTAAAACAATTGATTTTATAAGTTTTTATCTAGACAGCAATTTAATTCCTTGAAACGTATTAAGTATGTAATGAAAATGGCTCGCTAAAACAAAACCCTTTTGTTACAAATTCGTATTTCATAAAATATACTTAAATATATTTTTTTCCATTCTTTAAATTTATTTTCGAATGACTTCGAGAATCCTTCTGCACGGCCATGATTAAGATCCACACATAATCATTAGTTAGGTTCTGATTGACCCAGACCTAGATAGGAGTAGGTATCTACATCAAAGTAATTGAAAAGCGCAAACAGCACGTCGATGAATAGGTCTTAAATAAACTCATTCAGAGGATGCCCTCGGCCTCGTCCATAAACTTGATCTTACTTTAGCGACACTATAATGTATCTACGTTAATTTGATGTACAAATAAACTTTTTGTATAATTTTGTTTGCGTCATACAAATCGTTCCGTAAATTTGGCCTAGGTATGTGAAAAAGGATAAATAAATACTAGAGGTTAAAACCAAACATTAAAGTTAACGGACATTGTGTGTGTGCTTTTTTCAGTGTTTCTATATTTAGTACAGGTGCTCATATGAGCACAAAATATTAGTAAACTAGTATTATATTATCTGTGATTAAGGTACAGAAGCCAGCACATGCGGTTGGACATTTGCACTACGATATTCACTTCTACCGCTACGGAATACGGGCGCTCTCAAGGTCAATAAGTCCAGCCGCATGTGCTGCCTACTGTACATACTATTTCGATTGACGAGTACCTACTTACTTCATCAGTAAACTTGTGGGTAAGATCAATGCTATCCTTCTGCAGCTTGGCGTAGGGAGTGAGGTTGAAGAGCGCGTCGGGCTGCAGCCAGGCCTTGAACAGGCGCAGGCTGATGATCGACATGACCGTGTGGCGCGCGCGCAGGTACGGAGTGTCCGGGTTTTGCTGCACGTTCATTCGCTCTCCCATTGCCGTCTCTGCGGAAACGAAAATTTTAAAAGTTATATTGTGTAATCTCATGCTTGCTTATCGTGTGGGTTTCGAGGTGAAACTACCTCACAAACCCTGGTGTCGGAATTATAGAACAGCCTTAGGCTTCCGAAATCGACCACATCTGTAGATGGTAGCCGGGACCAACGGCTTTACGTGCCTTTCGAAGCACGGAATCATCTTTCTTTTCGGAAAATTAGGTGATTCAGCCTGCAATGTCCTAACCAAACTGAGTCTTACAATTTGATATTTGTTTGTCGAGTCCCCCCCACCAGGGTTCGAACCCGGAACCTCCGTAACGTCAGGCGAGCTTTTGACTACTCGACCACGGAGACTAAGGGTGTGTAAACTCATGACATGGTTTATTATGGTGTAAACGAATCCTGAGCTGATTATGTAAATCCTCATCCATCATTATTTCAACCAACAAACATCTATCTAATACCGACTGTACAAAGCCACCCTTTCACCAACTGGTATCAAGTGCCTTCCAGCGCTCATTACCAAGTTTTTGATCTATCGGATTTATCTGTTAGTCGTAGATAAGCATCTCAAGATAGATAAATCTAATTTACTAGATAGTATTCAAGTAAAATTCAGCGGAACACAAAGTAAATGCAAAGATTCTTGATATAGCTCTGGGCGGGTTTCGCACCCGCGAATCCTAGCTTCAAAACATAATGTGAACACAATTACTCAACCCATTATTTTTAAATCCACTCAGTAATTTCAATTTACTTCATAACCCTTTGTTCCGAGGCTCTCTCGAGCCGCTCCCAGACGCGTTAGTATGTGACTACTTTAGGGTAGAGCCTTCCGCTCCCCCCAAGTCCGGTGAAGCTTGATACGTGGCACTTCGACAAAAGCATAAGTGAAAAAAAAAACCTTAACTACTGATCCCCAGCCAGTTAGTGTATCTTTCATTCCTAATGCGCATTTATCATCCTGCACGCAGTCCATTATCCAACATAGATGTTTTGGACAGTCCCTATCTTAACATATCCTAGCTAGATTTAAACTAAGTAATATCCCATTCACCACATATACGTAAGTATTTACATCGTGCTTATCAGCAAGTACATTTCATCATTTCAACTGAAAGACGTCCACTGCTGGCAAAGGTCTCCTCCATAGATCTTCACGACGATCGGTCCTGCTGAGGATCGCGCGAAGTAGCTGCTGTAGGCAGGCAGCGCAAGATTAAGGAAGATGTCTACTTTACTCAAAAATGCGTGGGCAGGGGCACCTGAAATTTTTTTATTATTTAACTAGTTGAGTCGAATACAAATCAATGAACTTAACTTTTTTGCAGCCTACGTAATGTAAATGTAATTTATAAAAAGCCCGAGACGTTTCGGGAAATACTAAACTACGTAAACGTATTTAAATGTCAACAGTCCAGGCACAATTCCGTAAAAGAATTTTACAAGTGCTCTAGCAAATACTAGAGGTTACGTCGTATGACTTGATTAAACAAGTGATTGACGTAGTCCACTCGAACCAAACATACATTATGCTCGTCTATACGACATTCCACCGAGACCATGTAAGGGCTCTTACAGACGAGCGGCACTTGCCAAAGGCAGAAACAACTGCAGCCGTCGCCACCTGTTGACGGCTGTAGTTGTGTCTGCCTTTGGCAAGTGCCGCTCGTCTGTAAGAGCCCTAAGGAGTTTTGGTTGGTCATCATAAGTCTAATCTTTTTTATATTAGCTCAAAATGGAATATAAAGAGATATTTTTGAGTATTTAATGTTTTTGTATTAAATTCTATTTAATTTCTGGACCTACTTCTAAAGTGCTTTGGCTGTGACTTTTAATTTAAAATGCATCCCTAATTTTGGCTCGTATCGCACAAGATGAACGAGCCAATAAACAATTTGTAAGAGGCGATGCCGATGCAACATACACAGCTGAGCAAATGAGACCAAAGTCAAAGTATTTATTTATAACTTTAGGCACAGACTAATAATTAGTAGGTACTAGGAACTTTAGGTCACTTAATTATTTACAACTCTGTTAGTCATTTTTCGGGTAAGGCTAAAATATTCGGTCTTTTGTTTTATTTAGTTTCTTTGAGATTATTTTTTAGTGCTACTTAAAGCTCTTCTTCGTAATAGATGTCCCGATAGTAGTTTGCCCTTTGCCTGAAGTCGAGATTACAAATACACGAGATTCACGAACACGAGGCTCACACAGCATAACCTTCATAACCGCTACGTATTACTAATATAGGTACATACTTAGGTATATTCTGCGACAAATGTACCTATACGTACAGGAGTTTGCACGACAAATAGCATAAATTATACTCGTAACTAGTTATCAACGAATGATCACCAAGGGCTTCGTCAAAATATTTATGTTTGTTATTATTATTCGATGTCTAACTTTTTACATCACTTTAAAATATATGTTGTTGTTGTTGTATTGTATTTTTATTAATATCGATTTCTTTTAATTGATAATCTCTATTTAAATTGAAGAATAAAAAAATTATAAGTATGTGTAACAGCAGCTTCCTCACCGAACACAATATCCAGCATGCACGAGGTGACATAAGGGTATACATCGAATTGTTTCCGAGACGAGTGTGCGGCGAGCCGCTCGACGAGCAAGCCCGCTTGTTCGGCGAACACATCCACGTAGTCCTCCACGATACGGGCGTGGAATATCGGCAGCAGGAATCGACGGTGCACCTTCCATAGATCCACTTCCCAGAGAAAAAATAAATAAATAAATTAGGTACATAAGGACTACTTTTTGGTATTCTGTGACCTCAGTAAAGAAAGAGTGTGAAAGTGACTTTTAACATCGTTCAACACAAAAGATGTGCACTGGAGAGTTCAAAGTCAAAGTCAAAGTCAAATAGTGTTTATTCAAAGTAAGATTTCACAAATCATTTTTTGACGTCGAGGCGGGTTCACAATTTGGCTGTCTTCTGTGGAGAAGAACCCGCCGGAAGAAACTCCACAGGCGTTGCATCTTTTCAAAATATTTTTACATAGGTAATTATTATTTTATACAATTTGATTAATATAACAAAGAGTGCAGCCGAAATATGAAATTAAAGGAAGGCAACCAGTCAAAGTAGAAAAACTAAACTATACAAACAATAAAACAATCGGCAATCGACTAGAGCAGACCAGTCCCCCCAAGCAGCACCACGTTCACGGGTTTGACGTATGGGACAGCCATCGCCGGGCTCAACCATTAGACAAAAGAGAGGGCAGAGTTAAAATTACATTCCATACCTCCTATCTTCCCTTGCTGATACTTTCTTGTTTTGGAATGTACGTTTAGCGGCAAGTCCTGGCTATTATAATATCTTCAAAATCAAGGCAAGTAGCGCAAAATCCGCAAGAAAATACCACACCTATTTTTTATCTTTTTTATTTTAAATGACTTCATTGCGAGTAGTTCGCGCCATAAATAATCGTAAAAAGGAATTTGGTGTAAGTTTAAAATTGACAAGTGCAAAAATACAAATTAAAGGTTTTGTTTTCTAAAGTTCACACTTCCACAGAATTCACATGAAGGGTTTTCAGACTAGCCATTGAGTTAATATTTTACCCGTTAGAACCCTTAATTCTATACTAAATTCTATACCCTTAATTCTATACCTTACATAATTCTATACCTATTCAATACTCAATCAGTCGAGTTTTTGAATTTTGGTGAAAAACTGTGCGGTGTGAGTGAGTATATCTTCTGGGTCGTTTTATAATAACAGTACTTAGCAATAAGTTGTGAACCTTATGTCGATATTTTAAGAACTTTATGACAACAGGCTCAAAATAACTAAAATGTAAAGTGGAAAGACAGTAACGAGTACTAAAAATGTGATATGACATTTAGTATTTTTGGAAGTCGGGAGTAAAGCAATTATTTACAAATTATTTAAGGCGACTGCAGGTCGAGGTGAGGACTCTGAACCTCGCATTGTCAGGGTCAAAGTTTATTAAAATACTAATTTTTTGTATCAAAATCTACATAACCTAAAGTTTTTCGTCAGTTCGATTGGACTTGATTTCCATAATTTGCACAACGCTTACGAAATCTTAGTTTGAAATTTAAAATAGATAAAATTTGAGAAATCTTCGGCACCTGAAGTCGAGGATACTGATATTATGATAACAATAATAATGTGTGGGGACATCTCACACTCGGCAATCTGCCCCCAAATTAGGCAAAGCCTGTATTATGAGGTCTCAGACAACTGATAAACATACATTAAATAAACATAATATAACATCTAGACACAAGGCAATTACAAGAGCTCATCATACGAGTGTTCGCCTTTGGCGGGATTCGAACCCGCGACCCTGTGCTTCGAAGGCAGACGTACCACGTAGGTCACGGGGCCGTCTCATTATGATCTTCTATTATGATATATAATATTTATGATCTCACCTGGCGCCACAAACAGCCCGTTCCCCAGCCAGGTTCGTAGGAACTTGTATGAGCTGTCCTTCTGCAGACACGTCTCAAGAATCTTCTGGATATCCTCTGGTACCAGAGACACTGCAAGACACATGTTGTTTATTACTACGATACAACTACTCACTTTGATTGATTCATCGAACATGCTCACTTTTTTATACTCTACCTACACAAATAATATAGATAGGTACAGTAACAAATAATTATTTTTTCTATTATTACCAATTCTATAATATGACTTCAATTTATGATTTTTTTCGCGAAACCGTGTTGAAAACTTTTCCAAGAATTCACCAGTCGAACGAAAGACGTCAAAGGCCAACGAGGAACTCGATAATCTCCACAAAAATCTTTAACATATAGACTAAAGTTTAGTTTTATTTTGACTTTACTTTTAAAAATATAATGCCTCTACATATAATTAATGCGATAAAAAAGAATAAAAATTATATCCCACGTTTATGACCTTTATATAATAATGCTATACCTATAATGTAAAACCGTTTATTGTATGGTATATAATATTATTTATATTTTATGTTTTCTTATTGTGTTCGACAGATGATGCTGTTAGTTTATAAAACTTGGTAATATTGTTTATTTTTCTTAGTATAAATATTATTATGTATTTCTCCCCCGCGTCTTCTAGTTGAGTATAAAAAAAATACAAATATAAATTATACCCACAGAAACCAGTAATAATTTCATTTTGTGTGTGGGATTTACAACAACTTAAAATCAGATTTGTTTCAATAGTAAACTACTTTAAAAATGAATTCATCGTACATGCAATAATTTAACTGCAACCATACTCGTACTTAGATAACCTGCTATAAAAACTCTCATATTTGTTATATGAATGATACCACAGAAATTTTTCTATTTATACTCTAAGGATACCATATTCTAAACCTCACGAAGCGCGGCTTTCAACCTCTCTGGTCTAAACACTCCTATTATATAAGTTTCTCTATGGTCACCAATATAAAGGTAAAGTTCCACACTTACCAACATAAAGAGCAGGGCCAATCCAAAGTTTTGCTGTGCCTCCTGATTCATCCACCATCCTGGCCAGAGTGTCCACGTTATTTAATATTTCTAAAATTGAAGTATTAATTAGTAGTATACCTAGTAGAATTACAAGTATTATTCATAATTTAAAAAAATATCTATATGATCTTACTTTCGGGTCCACCAATAAACCAATGTGTGTGCCCTATCACTGGCAAAATCCCTACGTCCGGTAACGTATCACTCAATTCATATAGAGCTTTCCGAGTGTGACGAAAATATATATAGTACAAAATGGTCACAAGAAATATTAAAATAAAGACGAACATTTTTAGAAATAATTTATCTTTACTAGTAAATATTTCAGTTTGTTTTATACTTAATTGATATTATGACTGAGCCCAATTTTTATTACGTATTTATCAGAGAGACGTTTTCATGACTACATTCGCGACGAAACAGAACGGACTTGTTACATGCACAGTACTTTTGTAGGCCTTTACAATGTGTACACAAGAACAGCAATAATGTACTTATATGCGGATTGTGGCGGAGACGTAAAGTTAGAAATTATATTAATAAAGAGGTTCTCCGTCGTTCAAACCGCGCTATGGACGGCGGCGCATGTGGACGCGACACAGGCTCAGCGACTAGATTCTGCTAGAACTAGACTAGACTACAGTAGTATAGAAATCAGCAGTTTTCCACTATACTATAATTTTATCGTGACACTAGTAAGTTAGTATCCATTGTGTACTAATGGCATACATGCAGTGTAAATATTGATCTCTGCTTCACAAGTGAGCTACGTACAACTCGAGTACCTAACCTACCTACCCAAGATTTATATATTACCTTTGGTCCTAAATTATAGTTTTTATGAAGCAGAACGTTGCTTATATATAGGTACACTGTAAAATGTATCTAAGTTGGTTTATCCCCAACATAGTGGTAGTCTGTGGTAGTAATACTCTTGAAACTAAACATCTTTCCCTAGGTTGAAATTTGAAAAATAATTTACAAATAAAGTGTTTTTCTATTACCTTTTAGTACCTACAGCAGCATTCTTAACTAATCCGTATTGTATATAAATTGTATAAGACTAGTTTTTCGCCTATATTTTTCCTCCGAAATATTTTCTCGCGGAATAAAAAGTCTCCTAGTGATGTCATCTATCACTCATTTTCAGCTTATAGCAATCCGTACCTTTTTGGTATTCTGTGGTCGGACCTCGTATTTTATTTACAAACAAAAAAATTTGGTGTTGGCTTGACCCCAGTTCAATCACTGCTTGAGGTATCTGTTCTCGCAAAGTTTTTAAGATAATGTAAGCTATAAATAAAATTCATTATTTTATTCATACCTAGATCAGATCACGTATGTTTTCCTGTCAAATATTTGAGAAGTAGCGCGAGGTTGGTATTGTTGGATCATCTCCACGATCAAGTCATACCGTGACCGCATCGGCGGAAACACGCGTTCCGATCTTGATACGGATTAGTTAAGAAAGCTGCAGTTAGGCTAGGTAACTGGTGAGTACCTACTTCACTATATATATATCACATTAGGTACTATGTATTACACAAAAATATTTACCTACTATAAATAGGATTAGAGTTTTGGGTAGGTACTTCATTATCCGTTTTTCGGTTTGTTGGAACCATGGATGCTTAGGCTGTTTGTTTTTTTTTAATTGACCTATGCTTGTGTCGAAAACGTACGACCAATCAAGCTTCAGCGGACTTGCGGGGGAGCGGAAGACTCTACCCCAAAAAAAAGTCATAAACCAACGCCTCTCTCTAGGGGCGGCTCGAGGGAGCCTCGGACCACTGCCTAGCGCGTTGATACTGAAAAACATCGTGAAGGAGCCGACGCCTCCATCTCTGATTATCAATTTTGATTTTGGTTATGGCCATTGGCCGCGCCCCCGCCGGCGGCGGCGGGTACGGGCGTTGTTACCTGAAGGATAATTATTACCTGAAGGGTTGTTTATCTTACATCCGGAAGACGCGATTTACGATTTTTTTTAGAATTTATGCATACCTAATTTTATTCGACGCTCTTACGGCAAAGGAAAACATCGTGAGGTAACCTGCACACACCTGCGAAGTAATTCAAAGGCCGTGTGTGAAGTTGACCAACCCGCACTGGGCTAGCGTGATCGACTAAGGCCTATTCACCCAGATTTTAGGGTAGACTCGAGCTCCTGGGGACATAATACGAGCTATTAACGAACTATAAATAGGTACCTACATCTACTTATATTAATGTATGTTTGGTATTATTTAGTATAAACAGCCAGCCATGATAATTGTGATACTGCTGGTGGTGGTATCATGCGCCTATTTGGCATATTGGTGTGCGCGGGCGCAGCGCATGGGACGCCTAGTGGCGGATCTACCATCACCACCAGGGTTGCCTCTGGTTGGTCACGCCGCAATGTTCCTAGGATCCACACAGCGTAAGCACATAATCAGTATATAGGACCTTTATGAGACTCAAAGAATTTATTGTTACATTTGATTTTAAGCCTTGGTAATAATAACAGACTATTGCATTTATGGAACTCTGACAGACGCGCCACTGATTTGCTTCCACCTTTACACGGCGCTGCTCGAACATTTTTAAGCATGTTGCCAACATATTGTAGCTACGTAGAGGAGACTCATAATATAGTATTCCTCGTTTAGGAACATATTTGCAAAGGTAGAGTTAAGATTACTAGAGAGTTAAGTAAAGAAACATACAATACAAAAATACTTTATTGAGATCCAGAAAAAGTTGCAGAAAAATAAATTGAATTAGTGATAGAGATATCACGTGGGATATATATGGGCCTCCTTTACGTAGCTACAGTATATTGGCCACATACTGTGGAAGCAAATCAGTGACGCGTCTGTCAGAGTTCCTTAGATGCCCAGTCAACCGGCGGCCTTATCGCTATGGTAGCAATCACCTCCACTCTACGCCTTAATGTTATGTATGGAGACCGCGAAAATAAAACAAATATGCGCATTAGTAGATACTCCTTTTGTTACAATGTATTACCTCCGTAAATATCTCATAATGCAGCTGCAAGAGAATACAAAAGATAATTTACGTATTGAATGCCACCACTTGCAATATTTATCATCCATTTATTAGGTGTGGTACAGACAGCAACCAGAGTTATAAAATTAAGTATACTTTTTAATGCACACACGTTAACGGTTGTTTACTTTAATTATTATGAAGAAATCCACGGTAAATACTCCGTTTATACACGGTTTTATTTTTAGCTTGACCTGTTTGTTATTTACATTCAAGCCAAATCTTATATTGTCTTTAAAGTAGCCTATGTGTTATTCTGAGATATAAGCTATATTATTGTACAGTATTATTAAAATCCATTCAGTAGTTTTTTCGTGAAAGAGTAACAAACATAAATACATGCAAACATCCATGCTCACAAACTTTCGCATAAGTATACCTATGGTAGGATAAGGGTATCAAATAAAATAGAATCGAACCCGATTAATTACTATGAAAAGATAACTATTTTATCATTTAATATTTTGATTATTATTTTTGTAATACCTTCATTTCATGTTTTCCACACCGTATCCGGTGACGACGACTCCAGAAGAACTATTAGCCGAAAAGAGTTACCCATACTACCCAAGCCAGCCTGTACTATGCCAGTTTTCCTCCACCAATATAACTCTAATAAATGAGGCTCTGGCCACAAAATTCTCACGTGGCTGACTTTAGCAATAAATGTTATTTAAAATAGTCGTCGTAGCTTAAAGTACCTATAACTTACATTCAGTATTTTTACAATATAACACAAAATTAAAAAATTTAATAACCCCCGACACAAAACCGTTACTTGACTCTTTCAAAAACTAGAAAAGAGCTGATGATCTTCAAATGGCTGAAGATATTTTCTTGGATCATAGCTAAGAACACTCTCGATTGTGACACCTTGCAAACAAAAAAAACTAGATCAAAATCGGCGCATCCGTTTAGGAGCTACGATGCCACAGACAGACAGACAGACAGACAGACCCTCTTTTTCGTCGGGGGTTAAAAATGTACCTGATTATTGCTAAAGCGAAAATTACAAAGAAAAGACTAATATTATTATCGCAATGTTATTTATGACCATTATTTTATCTGCCTATATAAATTTACAGAAATTTTGAAAAATATTGAGCAAGTAGCAGACCTCGCATTTCAACACAAAGGTGCTGCTAAACTTTGGATGGGTCCTAAACTGTACGTAGGTAAGAGGTTCTTCGCAATAACATGATGCAACATGATGTGCCAAATGTATCAAAATGTACAACAGTACTATCACGAATTATGTTTATTTCAGCCATCGGGAATCCGGAAGACTCACAGTTTATTTTGGAGAATTTCCTGGACAAGGATGTAGTGTACAGGTTCCTGCGCCCATGGCTGGGTCACGGCCTGTTCGTTGCTCCATGTAAGTTACGCGTATTTTAATTCACATCACAATTATAATTCTTATTACTTAATATCTTTTTAGTTCCTTCGTGGAGATCTTTGGGGACCTGGGGCCTTTGGAATCCTTTCGACTAAGATAAATGGTTAAACCAAATGGTCCCATAGGAAAACTAAAATCAATTGGCCACTTTACACCAACAGCAACAGCAGTTTTCTTTTTCATGGATTTAGTAAGCACTATGAAATTGTAGATAATCTTACTCGGTTACCTATTTTGCTAAACCTATATCCTTGGATAAAAAATCGTAAAGATCTTTTACTCAAACAGTAAGCAATGAGAATAAAAAATATCTCGCGGAAAGATAAATATTTTGAAATTTGCCAACAAAACCACTGTTTGCACGTTTTTGTTCCCTTGCTGACGTACGTGCATGCATCTCGTATGAAGTATGTATCATCCAACATATAACCATCATACATACGCTTACAATAAATAAATATGTCAATATTTTAGATATGGTAATTTTTTTTATTATAGGTACAAGGCAACAAGTTTTTATGTCTTACTTAAATACATATTACATATATATTAGGTACTCCTAATTGTAATACTCGTAGAATTACGAAACTCGCGAAAGATTATAGAATAAATTAAAAAGTAGGTAGCTAATACAATACAACAATACAAATATGCTTTATTGACACACAAGGAAAATACAGTAATTTAAATACATTAAAATAATGTTATAGAAGTATTCAAGTCAACAGGCGGCCTTATTGCTAAGGTAGCAATCTCTTCCAGGCAACCTTAGGGTAAAGAGAGTGAAAAATAAAAAGATCTATGCGGGTCGATGGCAAGATAGCATTACTACGTATAATAAACTAAGTACAAATAGAACATACTTAGAACACATAAAGTACTAGGTACACAAAATAAGTAAATAACTATATCTTGATACAATACTCTTTTTTTTATTGACCTATGCTTGAGTCGAAAAAGTACGACGGATCTAGCTTCACCGGACTTGCGGGGGAGCGGAAATAAAATACTCGTACTATCCATGTCGATGATCCACGTACTAGCTAACTTTCAGCAGAAGCATCAAGACAAAACTATAATAAATTGAGTCATATTCGCCTAATATTGTATAGGTAATACTCGTAAGGCAATGATTTTACGTGCAATTTATGTATGGGCCATTATATGGAGCAATTACCAATTATCCCGCAGTGAGCCTGTGGAAGTCACACCGGAAAGTGCTGCTGCCGGTATTCGCTAACAAAATAGTGGAGGAATATATGGGTGTGATAGGCGAGCAAGCCGACGTGCTTCTTGAAAGACTGCAGGAGCAGTGCGGGAAGGGAGAGTTCGACGTCCTCACCTACATAACTGCTTGCACCCTGGATATCGTATTTGGTAAGAAGTTTGAAGATTCACACTTTATTTTTGTTACATCTCATACACCGCCTGAATTGGAATCCAGAAGGTAAGATCGTTGCTGGTAGAGGAATTATCATCATATCCTTTTGTCCCTAATTAGAGACATAGGGCTTTCAATATACTCCTTCAACCCGACCGATCGTGCGCCGCAACCCTCCAGCCAGCTAATGCCGCGGGATTGGGCTTCCATCTCGACAGAGCGCTACCATGTCGTTTTTGGTCGACCTCGCTTTCTTCTTCGCGGTGGGCGCCATTGCAAGGCCTGTTTGGGTATGTGGTCGTTGGTTTGGTTCTCCTCAATGTATGACCTATCCAGTGCCACTGGGCTTACGTAGAAGGATTTCGTGGCTTCTTCACGTTATATTTTTACACGTGATGCTATTTAATGTAATTGTTTTTTCGATAGGTAGATACGCTAGGTGTGAAAGACAGCATCACTTTGACATAATAATATTAAGTATTGCTACTTGTTGCAGAGACAGCAATGGGCGAGCGCATGGACGTGCAGCATTCGGCGGACACGCCGTACCTGCGCGCGCGCCGCCGCGTCATGGAGATCCTCAACATGCGCCTGTTCAAGGTCTGGCTGCAGCCCGACGCACTTTTCAACCTCACTCCCTACGCCAAGCAGCAGGAACAAGGCATCGATCTCACGCACAAGTTCACCGATGAAGTAAGTGGTGTAAAAGGATTTATTTTATGCACGGGAAAATAAAACACACAAACACCTACATTTTCTTCAGTTTCCACCGACCGAAGTGGGGCTTAATTTAAGGTCTCTCTCTCAAGGTGTTCGCCTGCGGCTAAGCCCGCGTTGTTTTTTGACTTTTCCTTGCATAGTTTCCGGTGGAATGATATATTTTCCCTTTTTTTTTTTTTAATTGACCTATGCTTGAGTCGAAAAGGTACGACGGATCAAACTTCACCGGACTTGAGAAATATATTTTCCCATGGTAAAAAGAATCTAAAATGTTGAACGATTAATATCCATAATTCGACTTATATCCATAAGTTACCACCGTGCAAAATTTCATTTAAACAGTCCAGCAATTTTGGAGATTAGACCGTACAAACAGACAGAAACAAAAAAAAACTGGATTTGTTCTATTTCACTTCTTACATCCCCTTGACATTGACTCGGAGGACTGGGTTTTAGCATTTTTTTCTGTGTACAGACATTTGACGGTTACTACGGTTTTATTATGTTATTATCTATCATAGAAGATAGAGAGATTTAATGCAACAGGATAAAGACCCACCACCCAAAAGAATATTTCAGTTTTGATAGAGTTACTAATCAATATTTAAACTTTAATTTGTTTTTTTAGGTAGTTAAGAAAAGACGAATGGAATACGAAATGAGAAAATTTGATAACGCTCCTACCGAAGTGCGAGAAAGTAAGTAGGTATTCAATATATAATAATATACCGTAATTTAAAAAAAGTTTATATAAGTGGCTCTGAAAATAATCTCCTTTATTATTACTATTATGAATGTGTAGCATAGCATCTGATCTAAATTGTGGAATTTTAAAACTTACTGCTACGTCTCGTTTCGAATAAATTTTTTAACATATACTCGTACTAGCCTTCCGTTGCAGCTCCGCCCGCGTTAACAGTTTTTCCCGTGGAAATGAGGCATTTTCCCGCGGTAAAAGGTAACCTATGTTACTCAGGGCGAATGTAGTAATTGTGAAAGAATTTTTGAAATCGGCTCGGTAGTTTTTTTGTTTATTTATTACACACACACACAAAATACATCTTCCTCTTTATAATATTAGTATGAAGTATGATGATAGAGCTATAACTCAGAGAAGCTTGAAGCGTTTGAATCTCTCTAATATTGATGTTTGTTTTAAATGTTTCTTCCGTGGAAAAAAAAATCTACCTCTTTTTATATAACACGTTACCTGCACTTCGCCACGAACCACTTTATGATTATTCCCATTAAAAGGAAATACCTAGATAGATAGTGATAGACAAAGGAGGTTCACTTATCCTCGTCGCAGTTCTTTATTCGTTTTATTCATGTAATAATTAGTAATTAAATAAGCGTTGCCAACGTCCAAGGGCTGTTACTGAATGATAATGAATATTTGCTGATTTCTCGTTCCAGACGGCAAGTTGAGATCAGTGTTGGACATGTTATTCGGGCGCGAGATAGCTTTCTCGGACGAGCAGCTTCGAGAGCACATAGACTCGATCACCATCGCGGGTAATGACACCACGGCGCTGGTCATCGCGTACACCCTCGTGCTTCTGGGCATACACCAACAAGTGCAGGAGAAGGTGCTCCAAGAGTTAGTATCTGTAGGCCTACTATGTAAGTAGCGACAGGCTCGAGAAGCTGTCAAACGCGACATATCGACAGAACTGCTATGGCTCTAATGTCACTATGTCGCGTTTGACAGCTTCTCGAGCCTGTCGCTACTTACATAGTATGCCTACGTATACTTGTATACCTCAAGATATCATCTCGTTATACACAGTCTAAAAAAAAGGACAAGCAAATCTTGTAACAAGTTACTAAGAGTGCTTTTCCTGGAGTTGACATCGCTAAATCCGAAAATATTTGATTCAGCGATATCCATTTTCCAGGAAAAGCTCTCTAAGCGATTTGGTACAAGAGCTGCTTCCCACCTCAAAAACTAAAGTTAAATTTCAATTTCTTTGTTAGACTAATAGTTCTCCCATCGGCTACAGAAGCTTTCAGGTCACTAACCGGCCAAAGATGTGCGGATTAAAGAGTCCCTGCCCGAGCTCAGTGTTTTTAATTTTCACAGATTGTTTTATTATATATATCTTCTTTTTCTCTCCTATTAGACTAGTATTATATTATCTGTGCTGTGGGTTAAGACCCCTATTTTATATTAGATTAAACAGATGATGTTATGAATTTACAAAAAATAAATAGGTAAAGAGAAAATTCCAACATCACTTGCCGAACAAAAGAGTTCAACTCAACAAAGAAGAATACTGACTGGCTACTGTTACCTAATTTTTCGTATCGTTTTAAAAAAAATACTTATTTTACTATCATTTTATTGATTAAATCCGAAACATAACGGAATTGAAATGTTTCACAGACAAAAGTCAATTCTTGGCGATGCAAGGCGGGGTGCCCTGAAGGAAGAGGTGAACCAGATGAGCTACCTGGAACGCGTGATCAAGGAGAGCATGCGACTCTACACCGTGGTGCCTATCATTGCTAGGAACATCGACAAAGATACCTACCTCCGTAAGTCACGTTTAGTGTTTAATAATGTTTTTGTCTAGATACTTACCTTCTTTACTGACTCGAACCTACCTTCCTTAGATCTTACATAACTAATTATTATTATTAAAAATAAGTGGGACATCTCACACACGGCCATCCGACCCCAAACTAGGCAGAACCTGTACTATTGGTGTCAAACAGCTGATATACATACATATATAAATATGCAACATCCAGACATAAGGCAAACACAAGTGCTCATCACACGAATGTTTGCCCTGGGCGGGATTCGAACCCGCGACTCTGTGCTTCGTAAGCAGACGTACTACCAACTAGGCTACGGGGTCGTTTTGTCTAGATACTTACTTTCTTTACTGACTCGAACCTATCTTAGATCTTACAAAACTAATCAATGACTTTGAAATACAAAATCATATTGGAAAACGAGACGAAATAGCAGTACCTACTGACTGACATCACTCTAACTGATTTAACTTAAGTACCTAAATTTTGTTTCTGAAGTAAATGGAAATAGCACAAGATTTGAGGCACTTACTTGTTTACATTATTATATCTGGTTGGGTCGATTACCTTCTTCTTAGTGCAGGTAACTATAAGGAGTATCGGTCTTTTGCTACGGATTGCGCCATATCTGACGCG
Organism: Teleiodes luculella; assembly: GCA_948473455.1. NCBI lineage: Eukaryota > Metazoa > Arthropoda > Insecta > Lepidoptera > Gelechiidae > Teleiodes > Teleiodes luculella. The sequence goes on from OX419597.1 coordinate 6,894,002, forward strand.
GAGTACATATTGGGCGTATTAAATTTCAATAGTTTTCGACCATTGACTTGAAGAAAAAAGCTCCCTATTCCTAAGTCCTATAGGATTGTTTTCATTAATACTTTCTTCACAAACCTATCCAAGAATACCGGTTCAAATGAGTGTGTAGTGTAAGGTACGAGTAAACGCATTATTTTCTAAACTATCTCAGCGGGCTGCCAAGTGACGCTGCCGGCCGGCGCGGGGGCAGTGGTGGGTGCATTCGCAGTGCACCGCAACAAGGCTGTTTGGGGGCAAGACGCGGATCAGTTCGATCCCGACAGGTTCCTGCCCGAACGCTCCGTCAATCGCCATCCAGCCGCTTTCCTGCCTTTTAGCTACGGTTCCAGAAACTGCATAGGTTTGAGCAACTTTTGATTTCTACTTAGTTGACGACCCGTTTTGTTTATTACCAACATCTTCTTGTAGGTGTTGTACTAAGCGACTAATCCAAGAATAGGCAGCAGCGTTCATTTAATCAGTAACAACAACTGCGATCTCCAAACGTTTGATTATGGCAGCGCCTCTAATACCTCCTAAATCCTGGTAAAAGAGGGACAATTGTAGTTCCATTTCACTGAAGAGACTAAATAAATATCCGTTCGTCCTAATTGTGCACCTTCTGGAGGTAACCCGCGGTTCCCTGCGCTTACCTAAGTAGTTTGTTTGACATAGCGAGTATACAGCGAGAGCTGCACAGATTTGATGGTCATTATAAAAATTAATTACTATACTATATTTTTCAGGTCGTAATTTCGGCATGTTAATTATGAAGAGCATCATCTCGAGTATAGTGCGATCATACAATATCGAAGCTGATGAGATGGGACCTCTGAAAATCGAAATGATTTTATTCCCTATAAAGGGTCATCAGATAAAAGTTACCAAGAGATAAGAAACCACTTCAAAACTTAGGAAAATACTAAGACAGATTCAGTGATTATGAAATGTAACCCTGAGGCCGTTTTCACTAGCGACTTTTTGTAGCTTGATCGACATCTTTTTTGGCGTCTACTGTAGGTACTAGTAACACAAATTAACCTTGTGAAAAAACTAAAATAGTATTGTAAATGTTATAATCTTTATTAAAAAGTGAATAATAAAAGATCTGAACTTATATTTTTGACTGGTTTATTTTCTTTCTATTTGGGATATTTCCGAAGTCAATGTTTACCTATTCCTGAACCTACTTTTCTTCAGAACTACTGCTCTTACCATCGCGTGCTGCTTTTTTGCCTTTTTTATGGCGGCTTTTTCCAGGACTCCTTTGGGCAGGAGGTGCCTCGTGTTGGGCTTCCTGTTCTGGATGTGCTGCCTCCACTTGAGGCGCCGCCGCCTCTAGAGGTGCTTTCATTTCAATGGGCATTTCAAAATTTTGTGTCGTTTCTTCCTCTTCTCCAGACACTGTCGAATGCGTAGTTGGTGGACCCGGGTCAGCATCCGTCTCTTCTACTATGGTTTCGTTTGGCATCGCCACCATTTTAAGTTTGTACGAGGGAGTCTTGACTGTCGTATGGCCGAATTCAAATTCCATGAAATCGTCATGTCCGAGAATGTCTCGAGAGTCATCGACGCCGCAAGTCAGAAACTTCGTGAATTTGGACATGTCGAGAAAGCCGACTCCGCACGGCCGGTCGATCAGACGAGATGTCATCATGCCGCGCAAAAAACCAGAACATTCTATAACACTACCGAGGTCGTCCTAAACATAAATTAAGTGCATTTAAAATGCTTATACTATATCATACAATTTCGAACGGGAGTACGGAAGAATAGGGGTGAGAGAGTTTGTATTATTTATTTAATTATTTATATTAAGATTCCCCGAGTTATTAAGTGTCAACGAAACTACGAAACTAGAAACGAAGCATGAAGATTAAAAAAAGATGTAGTTTATTCCTGTAGTGTGCTTATTGATTATCGTACCTATAGAACTTGGTTTCTATTTACAGAACTAATGCTGTGATGTATTATATTGATATAGAAATTATAAAACTATATATGATATTCGAGTATAAATACCTAAGTATGAATTTTCGTATATTTTACGCTGAAATGGCTAAAGGAATCCGGATTTGCTCTTTATGTGACTAAACATACTATGCCGAATTTACGCGACCGAAATGCGGCTTGATTATTATGCCCGCAATGCTATTTGAATTACTGACGACACATAGTGTCGAAATTACGAGTACGTTGCGTAAAAGCGTAACTAACTTATTGTATTTTGACACTAAAAGGTTACAATACATATTATAATAACGGGGGAAGGGCACTAATGCCGCCTAATAAGGCCGCCTGTTGAAACCTAATGTTTTCTTTGTATGTGTTATTTGTCTGTGTTTCTTGGTGACAATAAAGAATATTTGTATTGTATTGTATTGTAATGTACTTAGTTTTGGAAAATTTTGTTGTTATATGAGGCTTATCTAGAAACTTAAGTACGTATAAAACTTACCGGACACAGAGCTCCATGCCTTTCTGTCTGTCAACAAGATGCAAAGAGATTTAGAATTCGGAAACGGTTCTAACGATTCCGTTAAAAAAAAGTCGATGTAGCTAAGTCTCATCTCAGGAAAGCGATTTTTCGTGTTACCTGTCTACACTATTATGTATGTGAACGATATATAACCACCAGTACCTAATCAAAGCGCCAGACTGACGCAACAAGGGTACAATTTCCTGAATTTTCCTGACCTCTTAGAATAAGTATTTTTATTACATACTTACACACATAAAGACATGCTCTTTATATATTTTGCCTGTATATACTATACTAATATTATAAAGATGAAGGGTTTGATTGTTTGTTTATTAAGCTCCGAAACTACTGAACTGAACCGATTAGAAAAATTCATTACTGTTGGGAAGGTACACTATTCCCGGATAACACAAGAAATTATAATATTTTCAAAAAATTAAGGATCTTTTTCTACACCTTTAATAATTGTACCTAACATAGGAGCGGGAAAATTCCTCTTTCCCACGGGAAAAACGGTTAACGCGGGCACAGGCCGCGGTGGGAAGATGCAGGGTGTAATGTGGCGGCTTAGCAAATACTAAAAGGTCATACACGGAAACGAAATAAAAATTCGACACTCACTCTTATACAAATTTAGTCATTTTGATGGAAAGTTAGTACGGAGAAATATTTTTTTTAAGTTTCCGAAAAAAGTTTGTCGAGCGATTCCGTTGACGAGCATGTCACTTACACCCTGTATTGGTATAAAATGAAAAAGATGACAATAAGCAATTGAATTGAATTGATAATATTATGGTCATATAGGTACTGATTCAAAAAAGCATTGGCAAAGATTGAATAAAACTTACCTTGCAGGTAAAATCCTGTATGCACAGATATTTGTCTCCATGATTCCACATTTTCAGGCAGTCTTCCGAATCAAGAATAGTTACATCAACTCTGCGCAGTTGGATAAGTAAAGGTATTAAGTAACCCTGAAATATTAATATATTAATATAATATAATTATAAATAATGCTCTGTTGTTCAAAGGTTGCGATCTAACATTTAGATATTATAGATATTACATTTTCCCTTTTCTTATTTTTGTTGATTCGTATTTTATGTATGATTTAGCTTAGTCGATTTAGATCGCGCCTCCTTTGTAGCACAGGATCGCAGGTTTCATAAAGGTACAGGTCTGTTAATTAAAGATGAGCTGAATTTAGAAGAATCGTTTTTTTTATATATGCTTGAGTCGAAAAAGTACGACGGATCAAGCTTCACCGGACTTGCGGGGATGAAGGATCGACTCACATTTCTCCTGCTGCCCCAGCCGTAGAACCTGCAGCCGTGGCTGTAAGAGGCAGCCGTAGGTTTGTCGGCGATGCCGTACCGCAGCCGGTTCATGATGTACTCTGTATGCTGCTGCCGGCTATGCAGCATGAACTGCTCCCCAAGCATCAGCAGCGCCAAGTTGTTATACGAGCAGGCGTCCCACCGCATCGAATCGTTATAGCCTACGTGAATAAGACGAAAAAAAACTTAGGAAGCCGTACGCGACGGCACGGGGCAAGCACTATGAAAATTGTATTCGTGATTCTTTTTTTCAGACGACCATGCCGCCGCCGTCTCTACCTAATCTAGCGATAGGTGCTTTCTGTTTGTAGCCTTATGATTAAATTAACAGTTGTTTTTCAAAATAACTTTTTTTTCTATCTTTCTTTCATTCTTTTCTATGAATTATTATTACCAAAGAAAAGGGTCACAAATGTAAGTATAACCAACTGTAACTACAATCCCTGACCTACCTGCCAAGCATCAGGTGGAAAAGGTAGTAAGGTTACCAGAGACGTGTTAGCGCTCAGTAACAAAAGATTTCCTGGAACTATTAGCAAAAGACTACCGAGACTAGCGGTGTATGAGCCGCTAAATAAAACAGTATTTACAATATCAGTATCAGGGTTAAAAAAATCTATTCATATTTTCTATGCATTTTTGACACTCCTCAGTGTTTGTGCCACCGCCAGAACTTCAGTGATTTGCTTTGATTTGATCACGTCCCTGACACTGACCGGCCGGAGACGGTACTACTCGTATGTGAGCGAATTGTGCTGGCCTCTAACGTCTTCGCTCGTGTGGAAAATCGTAGAAAGAAGCCAAACGTGGCCGGGGCCTTTGGCTTTTAATCTAAATGGCATGGTCCAAGAAAGCAAGGTCTAACAAGAAGACCACGTGACTGACACAAGCCTACGTCATTTTGCGCTGTTCATCCTTGTCTATTACACGCATTCGACAAGGATGAATAGGCAAAATGACGTAGAAATGACATAGGCTTGTGTCAGTCACGTGGTCTTTTTGTTAGACCTTGTTTTCTTAGACAATGTTCAAATGGTAAACCTACGTCTATGTATGGCGATGTGCTCCACCTCGCGAGATATCCCGGCATGCTCGACGAAATGGTGCGTTCCCCCAAACACGTCAAACTTGTACCGCTCCCCGTGTATACAGCTCGCTGGCGTCAACACCACGTGGGCCTCTATCAGTGCGCCCACGCAGAACAACATGGCTTGGGACATGTAGTACACCTGACAAACATCATAGATCCTGAGTTTCACGGAGAAACGGTTTAAAACAAACAGTACAATTACCGCTATAGTAACCACTAGCCAGCATAATGCGGTAGGACACTAGCTAGCACTATGAAATTTGCAAGGTCAAAGTGTCCAGCCGCATGTGCTAGCTACTGTACACTCAGTTTAGCTTCAGTTATGGATTCTTCTCAAAAATATTAAAATGGATAGAAAATTTTCAGGAACTTTTCTGCAGACAAGTTTGTAAATCTCACACACCTTGAAACTAACAACTTTAGTTCTTGATATCGTACAACTCCCGACCAACCCGCATTGGGCCAGCGTGGTCGACTAAGGCCTATTCACCCTGGTTTCAGGGTAGGCTCGAGCCCCTCGGTGGGGACATGTATGAGCTGTTAATGATGATCGTACAACTTATTCCGATAGAATAACGTATAAATTTATTACCACATATTGAGCTTCGGATAAATCACTCTTGACTCCGAGAAAGCCGGCTGCGTTGTTGAAGTCTATGTCAACTGCACATAAAATACTTGCAAATAAATATAACATCCAATTAGCTCACACTCACACACTATATAAATCGATAGGCTACATAATTAAAAAGTACTTGGACCTAAGCTTTGTTACTACTCTACTCGTAGTATGGTATATGGACTTGTAGGTAACTCTGTGATACTAGGTGCTGCTCTATCAGTTTTTCACGTGGGAATGAAGGATTAGCTAGCCCGCGGTAAAAGTCAGCCTATGTGCTATTCTGATGTATATGTTAACGGAAATGTATGAAATCCGTCATTGTATACAATTCCTAGGAAATGTATACAATGCCTAAATTCGCCCGGAAATGTATGAAATAAATTATATTAGACACATTACATCTAAATGGCAATCGGAAATGTAATACATTCAAGATGTCAATGGGTAAGCGGGGAAAGCGGAGCGAGGGGAGGCTGTTACAACAGAAGTATATAATAGTACTACTCGTACAGAACGGATATTGACATTCCTGCACAAAAATAAGTTCCCCGCCCGATATCACTCCACTCACTGCATCCCGTAGGCGCCGCCAAACTCCACCGAATGGTGTTGTATGGTATTCGACGAAGCCTAAAGAATATTTTTCTTTGATTTTCATTTATATCTGGTGGTTGTCTGTTATAAAAATTAGAACAACGTTGGTCCTTTGGAGTATCCCACCTGTGGTATTACGTCAACCGATCAGGCGAACGCTTGCGCAAACATTCAGGGCCTATATAATAGCCATAAATAAGAATAAATAGTTCAATTTTAGCAAGCCCTAACAATTTTATATTTTATGCTATCTGGGTGGCTTTATTTACATAGTCAAAGAAAGGCTTTTGCTTTTACATTGTGGCGTATTATTTACTTAAACGATAGACTGTTTACTTATCAAATTAAAGTTTGAGCTTTACAAGCCTTATTTATAGTTTATGTGCTAGATACGCTGTAAAAAATATTAAATAGCTGATTTTTAAGGTTTAATTAACTAAACGGCATACAAATATATTATATTTTACCGTATGATTGTTGCATTACTGCAACGAGAGCCTTGGGAAAACATTCTAATTGTCAGTTTAACAATGATTCTCAGTTTAACAGCGAGCTTTGTTCAATTTATTCACAGAAAGCATTAGTTTCATACATTTCCTAGTACAAGTTCGGAATTTTATACAATTCCTAGGAATTTCATACATTTCCCCTAGGAAATATGTGTGAATTAGATAATCTTTGTAACATTATTTCATACATTTCCTAACGAGCTCCGGAATTGTATACATTTCCTAGGAATTGTATACATTTCCTAGGAATTGTATACAATTCCTGGATTTCATACATTTCCTGTAACATATATACGCTATAATATTGTAAATTTATTAAGATTCATTCAGTAGTTTTTGCGTGAAAGAGTAACAAATAAATCGCCTTGTGAATACTATAGGTACTGGCACAACTCAAAAATCATCAATTTCTAGTTTTCACTATTTTTGAACTCCTTTCATCCTTAATAGTTGACTTGATGATTTTTGAGTTGTGCCAGTATAGTATTCACGAGGCGAAATATCCATCCATCCTCACAAACTTTCGCGTTAGTAGACTAATTAGTTTCTGTGTAGTTTATGTACGCCATCTCGTCGCGAATTATTCCTTTAAAGTTTAAAGATATCCATTAGAAGGAGGTATTACCACACACCATCACTCACTTGTATCATAGGTATTAGGTCCTACATTACATACCTACCTACGTATTCTAATGATTGTTTGTTTGATTATTTGTTTGCATTGAATAGGCGCAGGAACTTCTGAACACAATTTAATGAAACTTGGTATAAAGATAGAATACACCTTGAGGAGTAACATAAGCGGAAAAATTCCTCCTGGAAAACTGTTACCTACTGAACTATATTTTTATAAATATAATTATTACGTAATGTTGCCATGCCGCCGACCTGTCCAGCACCCATTTTCAAATTATTTCAAATTCAAGAAAAATATAAAAAATCACACAGAAACACAGACAGAATTTTTAAATTATACCACTATTTTAACTCAATTTAAATTTATTGTGTTTTACCATGTTTTATTTTAAAAAAATACGCTGAATTAAACTGATTAAAATTATTCACGTGAATCGGTATTATCAGATGTTTATAAAACATTTTTTTCATTTAAGTCTAGCACCTTTTCTAGCACCCCACACTAGCTTCTTTCGAGCGACTTGACGTCGTGCGTCGTGCAATTGGTCGTGCATCTACATCTGCGTCCGTCTTTTGTTTCATTCGCATTGATGATTGTATCCGCGTCGCACGACGTCGTCGTTTAAAAGACGCTCGGAAGACGCTAGTGTGGGGGATATCTAAAAGAACAATCTTATGTAGTTATACCGGCACATGTGGTTTTGTATGCTATGCGGCATACTAAAACCCAAAACGTATATTAAACATTATTTTAAACATAACATTTTATAAAGAAATTAAAATAAACATAAAAGATATTGAACTAGGTAACTATATAAAATAGTCTAGGTGTCGGCGAGCGCGCATTGGGGCAATATAAAACATATATGTATGTACATGTATCTATAGTCTCCTTGAATATATGTACTATATGACGTAATCGAAACGTCATCCAGGGAAGTAGCCGCTCGCCGAAAAACAATTCCGGGCCATAAACAATATGAAATTTCCTACCTTGACCGCCGGACTTCCCTTTCGCTTCGCTGATAGAACTCTAGCTCCGACCGCACTGCAACTGTCGCTCTCCGCTGACGTTGTGATAACCAGATGAGACGCAGGACACAAGACCAAGGAATCGCTGCACAACCTGTGAGATTATGATAAGTTGATTTCTATGCATATACACAAGCGATAGCTAGAGAATAATACAAATACATATAAGATATCATAATAGGATAGGAGGGTTGGATAGTCATGGTCAGTCTCACACTCAACAGTGTGTCAAATAGTCAACAGTATTGTCAGGCAGTCGTCGCGACAGTATTAGTAGTAGTCATACATGGCTTACCAACTGACTTATCGTTCCCCCATCCCAGACCAGTGCCACTAGGGAGACAAGGTCAACTGTAAGGCCAGATAAATGATGATAGCAATTTCGATACAAGTTCCTGATAAATGATGATAGTAATTTTGAGTAGGAATGCCCTTCTGAAAGTCCAGATAAATGGTGTCTTCTCACTAGTAATTTCGAGTAGAACATCACATTCCTCTATTGCGCCCCGCTAACGTCCGAAACGTTAGACCGTCAGGCGTAGCCGGCGCCAGCACCTATGTCCCAGACCTCAGTCGGGAGACTTGCACACTTGGACCCCCCACAAGTGGCCTCCAGGTGGTGCGACCACCGATACAACACAACAACAGAGCTCTAACATCACATTTCACAGTACGATACATCTATCGTACACGATACCAATTGGGAGGCCACATATCATAAGTTAAACAGTTCAGATAGCAAGTCAGTCCAAGTAATCAGTCTGTGGGGAAGTCATTACATAGTCAGGTCAAACACGTGGGACAGTTATACATGACAATTATAATATACATAGACATCTCTAAGAGCTCGAAACACATCAAGACTACTTAGCTTTATATTCCCAGAGTTCCACCGCTGCTCCAGAGTCTGCCGCCACGCGACATAGATTCCTCTTACACTTCTTGCTTCTCCGGCCACTGACACAAGACTGAACGACAGCTAACCACATTTGACCTAACACGACCTTTTTGGCGGGAAACAAACAACCCCTACCACTCAAAGACATCAACCAATCAGAAGCGAATCACAATTCCAATATGGCTTCTGCTGTAGCCAATCATCATCGACCCAACCAGTATGGCCGCTCTGTTAGTAAACAAAAACTACCCAACCTTAAAATAATCCTTGTGTTGCCAATATTAAAAACATTATTGCAGTTGGCCAACGGATTGGTCCAACATGGACAAATTCTGCCAATTTCGCGTTCGTCGCGACACTAGGTATCCCTTGTAGTGGTCGTATCGTACAATCATACTCGTAGACGCTCCACTTATACGGGAACCCTCTCCAGGCGAATTCAACTCGCACTTGACCGGTTTTTTTTTTCAATTATTGATTTCTATGAAGTCGCCAAAAAAGAAAATGTGCAGAAGTCAGCACATGCGGTTGGACTGTTGAACATTTGCACTACGAAATTATCCCCTACCGCTACAGAAATCAGAATACGGGCACTTTTAAGGTCAACTCAACATGTTCAGTTGCATGTGCTGTGGCTCACTTTGGCTACTGTACGTAGGTACACATAATATAACGTACCTAGTTAAGTGATTTCAGTGCGTACACAGATCCAAATATACGTAGGTACCTACCTACTTACAAAAACAAAATATGTTGACGGCCTCGTAGCCTAGTTGGTCCTAGTTGGCCTCGTCTGCCTAAGAAGCACAAGGTCGCGGGTTCGAATCTCGCCCAGGGCAAACATTCGTGTGATAAGCACTTGTGTTTGCCATTTATTTATTTATTTATTTATTTTAAACGAAATTTACAGTATGACAGCAACTTACATTACTAAGGCACTGTAAACTTAATTATATACAGGTATACAATATTAAAAGAGGAACATTTTATAATTTTTCAGCATATCTCAAACATGTAATGTTCAGGCTAGCTATCGAGTCTGAAAATAGGTCAACGTGAGGTGACACGGCTAGGAGTGAGTTAAGTTGGGTGCGAGCAAGTACAAGCGGGGAGTGGTAGTGGTGGTTAGTGCGCATGGTTGGGACAGCCAGTAGGCGATGGCTGCGGGCTCGGAGGTAGTTATCAGGAACAAACAAGCAACACACACGAGATACCAGTTGAGGGCAAGCAAGAGTGCCACGGAGGAGTTTACAAGCAAGTACAAGCGTTATATGAGTGCGTCTGGTTTTTAGTGAGTTGAACCCTAACACACCGAGCAGAAATGAAGAGGGATATAGGAAGGGATAGTAATTAAATATCTTTTTATAAATAAACCTTAAAAATGCTTTTTGTACCTTTTCTAACAGCAAACAGTAAGTGCTTTCGTGAGGATTCCATACGGTCGCCGCAGCTTCCAACCTACTACGAACCAGCGCTGTGTAAAGAACAGTTATTGCTTTAGGTTCACGGAAATCACGACAATTCCTTAAAACAAATCCTAGTTTCCGGTAACTGTCAACAGCCAAAGTTCTTATATGCTGATGGAAAGTAAGTTTGGAATCGAATAGCACGCCCAGGTCTCTTACGGTTTCAACGCGGTTGATATTATCGGATCCAAGAGTGTAAATAGTTGTAATGGGTTGTAGGGTTCGCGTATAAGTCATCACACAGCACTTACTGGGATTGAAAAGCAATTTATTTTCCTCGCTCCAACGAAAGACGTTATTAATGTCACTTGTCAGCTTGTAACAGCTCAGAATCTTCTGCATTGTTTATAACATGAATAGGTAAGTTTAAGGTCATCGGCGGCATACATAAGGCATTTTGTATGTAGAAGTGATTCTTCAAGATCATTTACCATCAGGTTAAATAACAAGGGGCCTAGTATTGATCCTTGACTTACACCAGAGCGGGTTTTATATAATTTAGAAAGAAAGGAGCCATATTTTACAAATTGTTGACGGTTACATAAGTAATCTGCAAAGAATGCTAACAAGGAAGGGCTAAAGCCGATATTGCACAGTTTCTCGAGAAGGATGTCATTATCGACACGATCAAAAGCCTTTTTAAAATCAAAATATACAACATCTACTTGAGCACCCTTATCCATATGACTGGAGATGGTGTCTACCAAGGTTAAGAGGTTTGTAGTGACCGAACGCCCAGTACGAAAACCGTGCTGTGAATCGGAAAATAAAGGAGCTACTTGGTTAGAAATTTTATGATGTATAATTATTTCAAAAAGTTTGGGAAGAGGAGATGAAATTGCAATGGGTCTATGATCTTCTACAGAATTTGTATTTTTAGTTTTAGGAATAGGAGTAACACGCGAAATTTTCCAAAGGCTGGGATAGGTACTTGCCGGTTATAAGAGAAAGATTGAAAAAGTGTTTAATAGGTTTGAGTAGTCTATCTTTAAATGCTTTTAGAAAATAAGCGGGGATGCCGTCTGGTCCGATGGCAGCGTGGGATTTTAACTTGTTAAGGCCGCTTAGTAAGTATGTCTTCATTAGAAATGCTATTTATGTGAATAAGGTTTGAGGATGAGCAGGTGCTCTTATGTCTGGATGTTGTATATTTATACATTATGTATGTATATCAGCTCTCTGACACCCATAGTACAGGCTTTGCCTAATTTGGGGTCAGATGGCCGTGTGTGAGATGTCCCACATATATTTTTCTTGTATTTTTTTACAGCAAATAAAAATAACAAGATAATTAAAAAAACTTTTTAATATTGAATTTTTATACCTTCCTAACTTTTGAAACTAACTAACAGGTTTTTTATTTTTCTGGTCAGGCTTTAGCTCTTTAGTAATATTAAAAGTAACGCAACTCGTTACCGTTAGCAACGTTCGTTATCTTTAGAAATCAATTTTATTTCAGAGTTATATAAACAACCTTATTTCTTGACAATCAAAGAAAAAAAAACAATGACACAGACAACTGTAAAAGCCGCATTACAGACGAGACATGGCCAATACGAGGGACGCAGCTATGCGCAAGAGTGAGCGCGGTGTATTTGCATCTCATTCTAACGCATAACCGCGTCCCTTTCGGCTCTCGGGTTTTGTCGAGTGTGTAGTGCGGGCTGCAGTCATGTCACTTCACTTCTAGGTAGGTATAGACTATTATAGACTAGGGTGGAATTGCCAACTGATATTTATAAATCCCTCCCAGTATCCCTGAAAATATTAAGAAAGGGAAGTATCGAAAAAAAAATGGAAATCGGGAATTACACGAATTGACATTATTTTACAACATTTGAAAGCTAATGGACAAAAAAAATCTTTAAGGTCGAATTACTTGATAACTGTTACTGTAAAATTAAAAAAGTACATTTTCTGAGTATGTCTATTTTACAGACTAGGTATAGTATAATACCTATTTTTGTTGTCTCGTCATCAATAGCATTTAGCTATCCACTGCTGGGTAGAGGTTTCTCCTCCTTCCCCAAAGGAATCCTGAAGATTGATCCTGAATTCCTGACCTACCCGCGTCTAGTGCTTTTCCACGACACGACCGTCATATCGTCATATCGTCGTGCAGTGCAGCCACTCTATAAAAGTTTTGATATTTGAAAATAACATGTCATAATAATCATACGAGTTTTTAAATAACATGAAAATGTAAATTTAGTAATTTATAACATTATTTTATTGTATGTCACAATACAATATTATAAAGATGATGATTTTGGTAATTTCGCCGCGCCGCCCTCCAATTTTAGCGTTGAATTTTAGGGAAATTAGAACACTGATTTGGCAATGATAATAATAATCAGTCAGTCAGTGTGAGTGACAGGTGACAGAAGGGGGAGGGATTCAGGCAGGCAGTCAAAAATCGAGATTTCAGTACATAAATAGTTTGTCTTGTCCGTGTTTGTACTGAAAATAAATTTAATTCACTGATAATTTGACTGAACCTACAATGCGATAAACAAGTTTATCAGCTGGAGCTCGCCCACGCTAGAATTTCATATCAAAATCACTGCTTTGTTGCTCTAATTTGGATAAGTTGCGAGATATTCGAACGAAACATTTTGAAGAACTGTTATCTTATTTTGCAAAATGAATTTAACGTATTCATTGTTTTATTTATTTATTTTAGTGTTCTTCTTTAATATTAGGATATCCTTTTCACAATACAGTAAAGGGTGGAGTGATAAATATGAAAATAACAAGTGCCCTAAGTTATATCCAAAGAATTTTGTAAATTACGCTCCTATGGGTAAGTTCTACATTTAATATCAATTTTCATAGCGTTAAGTAGACCCTTAGCTTTAACAATTGAAAGAATGCTTAAAAGGATCGAATATAATGATTGCGAAATATATTTTAGATATAGGTGTTTACAGGACTGTAACTAGGTAAAAGATCAGTAATGACAGTCAACAATTCTAAATAATAGACAAAGGATATGTCATTCATGTCATTCCTAACATTCACTCCCCTTTTTTGAAACAACCAGCTTGTTTCATCAGCTCGTGAAGTCTTGGCTTGAAGAGGGGCTTGGTGAGGAAGTCAGCTAACTGCTCTTTGGCTTCTATTTTTTCAACGATTAGTTCTTTAGATAGAACACACTCACGAACAAAGAAGTGTCTAAGCCTTATGTGTTTCGTCCGATTATGTCGCTCATAGGGCGGATCATAAGCCAGTCTTATGGCAGCTTCATTGTCCACAAACAATCTAGGTATGTTCTGTGGTCTATTTTCCATGAACGAAATTATTTTGTTTAGCCACAGGATTTCTCTGGCAGCTTCACTGGCAGCAACAATTTCTGCCTCTGTTGAAGATAATGCAACAGTTAATTGTCTTTTACTTTGCCAAGCTATAGCACTTCCAGCATTCTTGCAAATCATGCCACTTGTTGATCTTCCCGTAGAGTCATCACCTCCATGGTCTGCGTCACTGTAGCATATAAGTCCTTTGCAATTGTCTAAACATTTGTAAATAATTCCAAAATCGATAGTACCTTTTATGTACCGCAAGATGCGTTTGACTTGCATCACATCTTCTGGAGAAGGATTGTCCAACTTACGTGAAACCACTCCTACGGCATAGGCGATATCGGGCCGAGTTCCAACCATCAAGTATGATAGTGCTCCAACTACTTGTCTATAAGGAAAGTTTGCAGTTGATTCCTCATTAGGTTGTGTTTGGATGCAGTGACCGCTATCCTTTACTATCGGGGTCACAGCTGCTTTGCAGTCTAGCATTCCGAAACGTTCTAAAAGTTTCTTGGCGTATCCTTTCTGGCTTATCAGGATTGATCCATCAGGTTTACTTTCAATTTCAATCCCAAGATAGTAGGAAGCGCTCTTAGTTGTAATCTTAAAACGATTCCTTAATTCAATTAAAAACTTTTCAGCCTGTTTGTTGTCCGCAGCTGCTAAAAGCCCGTCATCAACATATAAAGCTAGCAACAGCTTACTCTTCCCCTCGCCTCTTTTAAACAAACAGGGATCACCTTCGCATTGTTGAAATCCAATCTTTAGGACGTACTCTGTTATAGTAGAGTTCCAGCAACGAGGGGCTTGTTTCAACCCATACAGACTTCGCTTGAGTCGGCATACTTTTCCATCACTGGGATATCCTTCAGGTGGCTTCATGAAGATTTCTTCTTTTAGATTCCCATATAGGAATGCTGTTGACACATCGAATTGAGATAATGCGAGGTTTTCTCGAGCAGCAATACTAAGTAAGGCTCTTATAGTGCTTAACTTTGCAACTGGGCTGAAAGTCTCATAAAAGTCTATTCCCTTTTTCTGTGAATAGCCTTTGATCACAAGACGCGCTTTATATTTATCAATGGACCCGTCAGCATTCGTCTTGATTTTGAAGATCCATTTACAAGGAATGGCTTTTCTTCCTTTGGGTAATTCTACCATTTCCCAAGTTTCATTTTCTTTAAGCGAATTTATTTCGCTGTCCATTGCTTTAAGCCATTTGTCAGAGTCTTTAGCGTTCATAGCTTCTCTGTATGTATTAGGCTCCATGAGAAGTTCACCAGTGGTCGAAATTGCACTGTAACAGACGTTGCAAACGAAGTCCTTATACCGAGCGGGAGGCTTTAGATTCGAACGGTCTCGAAGTGTTCTTCGACCTTCAGCTTCGATTTCAGCTTCTGACAGATGAGAGTTAGAGACATTATCGGTTTCCAGTTCCGCTGAAATATGGTCAGAAAGCGATAAATCGTCGTTTCTATTCTCGTCGTTGACTGTATCTAGTGTTTCAACTTGGTCTTCTGTCTCATTGTTGGAATGTTCCAAAGGAGGTATATAAACCGGCTCTTCATAATGACTAGACGAGGGTGGTTCGATTGCTTGTTCAATAGATGACGTGTCAATCGATGTTCCAGTCTCGTTAGTTGTTGGAGGACGGTCTTCACTGGAGTTGCTAAGTTCAAAGTCAGGTAATCTGAACCTGACTTGGCTTCGATCAACATTGCTTACGGGAGCGGGATTATCTATGATCTCTGCAATGTGACCACTTAAGGGAGTTTCATCAAACGTGACGTCTCTCGATCGTGTCAGTTTGAAAGTGTTGGGATTCCATACACGATAACCGTCGTCGGAGTCGTAGCCGATAAGTATTCCCTTAAATGCCTTCTTATCCAGTTTCTTCCTTCGCTGTTTGGGAACATGTGGATAGCAAGTGGATCCGATTATTCTTAAGTGGTGAATTCTTGGCTTTTTGTTATGCCAAAGTTCGTATGGCGTTTTACCCTCTACAGTTGTGGGTCCTGTTCTGTTGAGAATGTACACCGAAGTATTAACCATTTCCGCCCATAAAGCGGCAGGTATGTTGGCATGTGCATGCATCAGACTTCGCGCCATCTCCACAACGGTGCGATTGTCCCTTTCAGTGGGATTCTGCTGTGGGGTGTAGGGCATAGTCAATCGTTGCTTAATGCCTTCTTTGCTGAGAATAGCGCGTACTTTGCCATTGTCGAACTCGCCGCCGTTGTCGCTTAGTAGCTGTTCAATTTTGATTCCAGCAACCTTCACTTCAGCCAGCATCATTGACAGTTTGGTGTGTACTTCTGCCTTTTCTCGCAAAAAGTAAACAAATCTGTATCGGGTGTAGGAGTCTTTGAAGAGAACAAAGTAACGAAGCTGTGTAAATGAGTATGGGAAGGGTCCACAGACATCAGCATAGACTAATTCTCCAGGTCGAGTTGCCTTTTCTCTGGTTCCGAATTTTAGTCGATGAGATTTACCATAGATGCAACCTTCACAAAGTTCTTTGGTAACTTCTGTTTTAATTTTGAATTCTCTTTCAATAAGCTTCTTCACATGAGTTTTGCTTTGGTGACCAAACCTTTCATGGTATAGCTGTAACAGATTTGGTGTTGTAGACAGCTGGTTCACTTCGGTTGGCTTGATGCATCTCAGTTTGAGCTTGTATAATCCTCCTGACTTCTCCCGATTTCCGATTAGCTTGATCTTTCCATCCATTTTTAGGATGCATTTACGTACAGTCGATTGAAAGACACTGTTGTCCGAAAGGTCATGGGTAGCAAGGACTGAGAATAGGTTTCTGCTAATCGATGGAACAAACCAGACATTTTTCAGTATTATCTTTTCAGTTTTTCCATTTATGTCAGCTTCAGCCAGTATATCTCCGATTCCTACAGCGTCTATGCACTGTCCGTTAGCTCCGGTAACTGTGTGTCTGCTGTCGAAGCGGGCAAAGCTTTGGAATAGATCCCCACGATTGGTAATATGTGACGTCGCTCCGTTGTCCACATACCAATGTTCATGGTCGGTTCCGCCAAACCCTCCAGCTAGGTTCACATTCATTGCTGTAATGTTAATGTTTGCTGAGGTAGATACCATTTCTGGTTTTCCATCTGCAATCCATTTTCTACAGTCAGTAGTCCGGTGGCCAGCTTTCTTGCAGTAAGAACATCGTAGGTCCTTGCATTTATTCTTCTTCTTTGAATTATTTTTATTACCCTTTCCTTTAACATGGTTTGCATATAGGGCTTCGGCTTGTGAAGATTCATCTGGGATTGATTCATTGTTCCGCAGGATATTTTCGTGGGCACACAGCTGGCTCGTTAGATTTTCCACAGTACGTTGACTTTTGGAAATCATTAGCCAACTTGACTTAAAGTTCATAAACTCCGGAGGTAAGGTATCCAGTATTTTACAAATCAGGAGAATCTCAGGGAGTTTTGCTTCTGTCTGTAGTTCCTGGCACAACTCGCTCCAAATATTTTTCAGGGCGGAGACGTGGGTAACCATATCGTAACCGGACTCCTTTTTGTACCCGAAAAACTTTAGGCAGAGATCATACGTCTTGTCGACGCAGCTTCCTCCAAAGAGACGTTCAAGTTCATCCCACATAGGTTTGGCATCTTCAAACCTTAACACCTTTTGCAAAATGTCATCGGACATGTTCGTTGTAAACAGCAAAAGCATCGCAGCATTCATATTATTGAAGTCCTTGAGCTCCTTTTCATATTTCGCCAGTTCAGCGGCTTCTGTTGACGTCTGGATTGGCTTGGTCTTCTTGCCATCTAGAATTTCCATGCATCCAGGCATTGTCTTCAGAACTATAAGGATTTTGTACTTCCATATTTTGTAGTTTTTACTGTCCAGTAATCCAACTTGGACTTTAGCAGCGTTTACAACCATTTGATCCATTTTGTAGAATATGGTTGACAGCTACGAAAAACTTTCCAAAATTTTATGCTTGCGACGATGTTTTTGATAAAATTATACTTCGCGTAAAGCTCTGCTACCACTTTAACAATTGAAAGAATGCTTAAAAGGATCGAATATAATGATTGCGAAATATATTTTAGATATAGGTGTTTACAGGACTGTAACTAGGTAAAAGATCAGTAATGACAGTCAACAATTCTAAATAATAGACAAAGGATATGTCATTCATGTCATTCCTAACACTTAGTACTGTAAAAAAGTCATCTATAACTTTAGAAGATTCTTTGCAAGATTTAGCAACAAAAATGTAAAATTGTGTAGTAATTAAAAACAGGGGTGTGGTAACATGGTAGTCAGTTTTTAGAGTTTATCGCAGTTTATACTAGTGTTAGTATTTTGTGAGAACTTACTTACATATAATATAATTAATATGTCTGTGTTTCTATTTCTATAGGCAACTTAACAGCGGGGAACTATACTGAAAAATTGAATATCAGAGGTCTTCACCACTGCGTGATGAGCTGCTGCGTGGAAGAGACCTGCAATGTGGCCTTCATCGTGGATGTCAGATGCTATCACGTGGAGTGTGTCAGTGACGAATTGTGCATGCCCCTGCCTAGACCAACTAAATGGGATTCACATATCTCCATGATACTTGTTAAACCTGTGCTGCCAACTGGTAATTTATAACCATATAACCAAAATAAAAAAAAAAAATATTCAACAGAAATTTTTAATAAGTTGATTTTGTATTACATTTTATTATTTATTGTTTATAATTAAATTTTTACATAAAATGTTAATGGCTACATCTTTAAAATTTTTAACTAATTCAAAGCTTATTATAAATGTGATTTTCATTCTAAAATATTTTTGTATATCAATTATCACATGTACTACTACAATTTTTTAGTGAAAACTCTAAATAAATAATTTTAATTTTTCAGAAAATTGGTCAGACATAATAGATCAGTCAAACTATAGAGAACTAAGTAACAATTTTTCACCAGAAGATGAAGCAGGCTTTTCTTCGTATACAAGCCGCCGAAATGATTTACTTTCTGATGAAGATTCTAAACTTCTGGCACACTTTGTTAATAATCTTTCTGAAGTTCCTGGGGATGACGCAAGGAGTTACGATCGAGACAGTAGTGACAATGATCTGCTCATGGATGCTACAAATTTTATAGAAAAAGTTCCCTGTGAAGTAGGCACACCCGATGAGTGTCCTTTTAATGCAGAGTGTGTACCATTAGGATTGAAATTACGGAATGGCATTTGTAAATGTGTACAAGGAACAGAGGAAAATGCTCAGGGCAATTGTGTTCAGATGTTGCGACCATACTCTAAAGGTCCTACAATACCAATAGATGCAATTAAAAAGGATGACTTAGTAGGTGCTCAAAGTGAAAACCTCCAAGTGGAAACATCATCTCCTAAGACTGTACAAAACTTGACAGTATCAATACTTTCAAAACAGGTATTAATTGTCTTTCATGGAACAATAGAACTCATTACCATGTATTGTTTTATATTAATTTCTGTATACATAATGTTATACTTTCAAGGTGCAACTCCCAGACAATGAAGTGACACTGGCGGCATACACAATACCAGATGAAAAGACAACTAGTAGTCACTATAACTATGTTTGGACACTGGTTGATCAACCTAAAGGTGGATTTACAGGTAATGCAAAAACTTATAAAATTATTATATTTATATTTTTCTTTATCTTTATATTTTTCTTTTCTTCTTTCACCTAGGCCAGCTGGAAGACATTTCGTGAGAGATAAGCTGTGCCTGTTGTGTCTGCTATTTAAATACCTGTACTTGTAAAATGTTTTTGTGTGCAATAAATAATAAAAAAAAAAAAATAAAAAAAAAATAAAGGTCTCTACAAACGGCGGCCCCGTAGCCTAGTTGGTAGTACGTCTGCCTACGAAGCACAAGGTCGCGGGTTCGAATCCCGCCAAGGGCAAACAGTCGTGTGATGAGCACTTGTGTTTGCCTTGTGTTGTAATATTTATATATGTATGTATATCAGCTGTCTGACACCCATAGTACAGGCTCTGCCTAATTTGGGGTTAGATTGCCGTGTGTGAGATGTCCGACATATTTATTATTTATTTATTTATTAAATATCACCTTATTTACCTACATTTTAATACTGAAAGAAAACTATTCAAAATAAAGTATAACATAGAAATATACAGCTTTTACTAAATACCAAAATATACTAACTGGCCTATTGTTATTATGCTGCGTCTTGGGAGTGCGTTGTCGCCCCTTGATTAAAGACCTTTCTGCCCTGCCTTTCCACTAGCAATATTATACACCCCTCCCCCCAAAGTCCGGTGAATCTTGATTGGTTATACCTTTTCGACACAAGCATAGGTCAATTTAAAAAAAAACCCTCCCCCTCTACTGTCACTTAACTATTCGACAACGTTCTGTATGTAAAGGTAACATGAATCAAAATGGCGCGACGGTGACGCTGACGGACCTGACGGAGGGCCAGTACCGGTTCAAGGTGACGGTGAACGGCACGCTGTACTACGGCGAGGGCTACGCTAACGTGACCGTGCTGCCGCCGCAGCGCACCAACACGGCCCCCGTCGTCATCATCACGCCGCAGGTGCAGACCGTCAAACTACCCAACTCGGGTGCCGTGCTCGACGGAAGTGCCAGCAAGGTTAGTTAACGGCCTATATTCAAGGTGTTAGTGGCTACTTAAAAAAAACTCAACGCATTACTCATCATTTCATTTCAGTCTATAAATCGGATCAACTTTCCCAAAGAAACTTATTTCGGAAACGAAAAATCATTGACTATTGTATACAAACAATCTGAACGAAATTACTAATTTGTATTTTAGGGCCGAATTTTATTTTCTTTTCTAAGAAAAAAATCGTTGGTGTTGGTAATGTAAGGACGTTGGTGTGGAATGGAAAGTAGATAGAAACAAGCTATTTACGTAATAAAAATCCAGAGCGCGCGAGCGGGCAACACGGGTGCTGCGTGAAGAGTTCAAGTGGCCTTCGGCTCTACTCTTGAAACCAATATCTATCCCGATTTCAACTCAATGCAATAATACCAAAATCCATTTTAGACCGATATGTACTCTTGAAAATCTGCCTGCCAAGAGTTGACAAATGTCCGATTTCATTTAGTTTGCTCAATATCCGCCCAATATGAAACCAAGGTGGCGCTAGTGTGCGATTCCAGAGTACGAAACGCCCGAACCCAATGTCGACGGATCGGAATCGCCGTCAAGAGTATCCCTTCAGGTCTTTTCAGTATTTGCTAAGCAGTCACTTACATCCTGTATATCCCCACCTCAATTAGGATGAATAAGTGAGTTTGTTATGCTTATTCAAAGTGAACTACTGCGACTTAGGTACCTAAAAATGTTCAAAATCTAAAATTCTAAACGATAAGGCTTTTATTTAAAGTAAGATTTTATAAATCATCTTTCGACGTCCAAATTTTAATGAAGTTACTAAGTTTTGCTCAAATCAAGGCCGACTCTCGTCTCAGGCGATGCGATATTAGTTTGAACAGAACTGGCACTTGATATTCCATCTGAAAAACCGTATTCTGGCAAATAAATGATTTGGTTTAAATTGTTAAACCTCCTTGGTTTTGAACTACAAACTGAACACCCTGTCGTCAGCAAATTTTATTCTTATGTAACTTGTCTTGTGATTTCGTAACATGCTATTCTTCTAACTTTTAATTATAGTGTGCTTAACAAGAGATTTATCCTGGTATTAATTCGTATTTCTAAGTTGAATGTCACAAATGTGTGTCAGGACGACGACGCGATAATATCGTGGCACTGGGAGCTGTCGGCGGGCCCGATCGGGTACCAGCCGCCGCTGCAGGACGGGCCCACGCTGGTGCTGCGGGACCTCAAGCAGCCCGGCAACTACACCTTCAAGCTCACCGTCGAAGACTCCGACCACGTCAAGAACTCCACCACGGCTAACATCACCGTACTCAACCACACCGACTACCCGCCTGAGGCTAATGCAGGTATGTTAAAAGCACATACGTTCATGGTCTAAGAAAACAAGGTCTAATAACACTCCAACCACGTGACTGACATAAGCCTACGACATTTTGCGCTGTTCATCCTCGTCTATTACACGCATTCGACAAGGATAAACAGGCAAAATGACGTAGAAATGTGTTAGACCTTGTTTTCTTAGACCATGGTAACATTCCATGAAATTAAGGGTGCTTCTACACGGTGCAAGTAGCTGGAGCGAGTAAAGATGCGGGTTACACGCGTAAGTAATATGCGCAAGCTACTTGTTCAAGTTACTCGCTTGTAATTGTACATGGTGCAAATAACTGGAGCAAGTAAAGACACGGGCTACTCGCGCAAGCAATACGCACAAGTTATTTTCTCGTGGTTATTCGAGTCGCTATACCCGCACATGTTTTTGACTGACATTTTTACGATGCCTATAACCCGCGCAAGTGCCATAACATGCGCAAGCTACTTGCACCGTGTAGAAGCACCCTAAATTGAATTTCATGTAATGTAACATAGCCTATCACCAGTGGATGATTGAAACGTTTTCAACATTACATCCTTAATCGTCAACATTTTTGCGGTTCCATGGTCCCTAATACAAAGAAATAACAAATTCGAAATCAAATCGTGTAGATAAATACAAAAGTCCGGTGAAGCTTGATTGGTCGTACTTTTTAGCATAGGTAATTGACCTAAAAACCTGACCTGACCTGGTAATTGACCTTTTTAATTAAAAAGAAGGTAAATTATGTACAGTATATTTTTTTTATTAGGTGCTAACTATCGTTGAGATGGCGTATAAAGTCATTAATTACATTTAGTAATTTGACTTTAGAACCTAAACACTTGCCATGTCAGTAAATATTTTTGACTTTTCATTAGTGTAACTACGTACTTTAATTGTGGTTATAAATGTTGCATATTTCCTTTTACTGTTTGTGCCAATAATTATACATTAATTGTAATTTTTACAGGTCAAGACGTGATAATCTACTTACCAAACAACAACCTGACGCTGAACGGCAGCCTCAGCACGGACGACCACGAGATCACGTCTTGGGAGTGGACCAAGAGCGCCGAGGACGAGAACAAGGCCGTCGACATGCAGAACACACACTCGCCTTACTTGCAGGTATCTACACACACACACACACACACACACACACACACACACACACACACACGCTGAACGGCAGCCTCAGCACGGACGACCACGAGATCACGTCCTGGGAGTGGACCAAGAGCGCCGAGGACGAGAACAAGGCCGTCGACATGCAGAACACACACTCGCCTTACTTGCAGGTATCTACACACACACACACACACACGCTGAACGGCAGCCTCAGCACGGACGACCACGAGATCACGTCCTGGGAGTGGACCAAGAGCGCCGAGGACGAGAACAAGGCCGTCGACATGCAGAACACACACTCGCCTTACTTGCAGGTATCTACACACACACACACACACACGCTGAACGGCAGCCTCAGCACGGACGACCACGAGATCACGTCCTGGGAGTGGACCAAGAGCGCCGAGGACGAGAACAAGGCCGTCGACATGCAGAACACACACTCGCCTTACTTGCAGGTATCTACACACACACACACACACACACACCGTGTACAATATTTATCGCTCATGTTCTATTGTGAAGAAGCCTATTATCGTCATAGAGGACATGAGTGACAAAGACAACGCTCTAAAAATCAGTAAACAACGAAGGTCCTTTTTTTTTTATAATTAGAGACGGAGCCCCTCAGGCGTCGTCTCCTTCACGATGTTTTTCAATACCGACGCGCTAGGCCGAGGTCCGAGGCTTCCCCGTCGCGCCTCCTAGACGCGTTGGTATATGACCTTTTTTGGGGTAGAGTCTTCCGCTCTTGCGGGGGCAAGTCCGGTGAAGCTTGGTTGGTCGTACTTTTTCGAAACAAGCATAGCTCAATTCAATAAAAAAAAGGAACGTGCGTTTTGGTCTGTAGTGTACCTACTATATGTTGCAATATGTTGTTTTGTGTGTCCAGTTGTCGAACCTGTCGGAAGGCGTGTACACGTTCGTGCTGAAGGTGACGGACTCCTCGGGGCAGGCGTCCTCGGCCGACGTGCACGTGTTCGTGAAGCCGCCCACCAACACGCCGCCCGAGGCGCGCGCGCTAGCCGAACAGGTACAAGCACACACACACACAAACGTACTATCAGCAAAATTGCCGCTAGCCCACCTTAAAGGTAGCCGTTCGAACCGAGCGTCAGCGACACTGACGCTGCGACACGAAAAAGGATAATGGACTCTAAGGTGATGTATTTATGAATGAATTTACTCAAAACTGAGTTGGCGCGACGACACAGACAGACACCGGTAACGCCGCGTCACTCGTGTCACTGTCGCATGCCTGCAAAGTCCACCTTAAATACATCACGTTAGAGTACATTATCCTTTTTCGTGTCGCAGTGTCAGTGTCGCTGACGCTCGGTTCGAACGGCTACCTCAAGGGATAATATTCTGTGCAGTGGTTCGAGACAAATTATGCTAAGCCCCGCCTTGCTGGTTTTTTTTTGTCATATAAGTTATATTGACATACTCAACTATTAACATTCTTCTTTGAGTCTTAGTTTTTTCAGAAATATACTTAAAAAACCATCGGTAATTGGTAAATCAAACAAAAAGGCGGGGCTAGAGAAGATCGTCGCGTGAAAGGAGAATATTTTCAAACTAGGCTAGCGGGAACTTAGCTGATGGTACATCCAAACAAACAGTGTTGAACACTATACAGACGAAATACATGCTAAAGAAACAAATTCTGTCAAGCGGGAGGTGGGTGGAATGCACGGCGAGAAGAAAAACAAAAGGCAAACGACATTGAAGTTGGAGGTAAATTAATATTACTATGAGTGCGGTTCGCGGGTCTTTCTATGCGCGCTAGTCATACACGTTAGTACAATAGTAGTTATAGTCATCATCAGCGATAGACAAAAAGTGAAATATGTAT
Source organism: Teleiodes luculella (assembly GCA_948473455.1). Classification (NCBI taxonomy): domain Eukaryota; kingdom Metazoa; phylum Arthropoda; class Insecta; order Lepidoptera; family Gelechiidae; genus Teleiodes; species Teleiodes luculella. The sequence continues at coordinate 6,918,965 of OX419597.1, forward strand.
GTTTTCGTAAAGTTATTTCTTGTGTTAGTTCCCAATAATTTTCACACACTTGAGCATGTTTGTTTTAAGTTTATAACCTGTCAAATGTATATAAATCACAATATTATAATAAACATAACTTTTCTGTACCATACAATCTTAATACCATAATGTGTATAATTTACGATTAATATGCTCATTCATTTATCGTAACAATACTTTAATTAAATTAATATTCGATTTTTGAACTTAAAAAAATATTATTGCTTTTAATTTTAGAGGTTTCTCGTTTGTTATATTATTGACATATTCACCTGATGAGCACATTGATCTACGAGTATAGATATCGGCAAACAACTTTAACAAGCGAGCGAGGTGAACAATGAGCGCGGCGGGAAAATAATACATAATATAATAATTATTATAATATGTATTAAACTCACATGTACATAATTACTAAAGACTAAACAAAACAAAAGGAAAAAAAATACAAAAGCCTGAACTGGGTTGAATGGACTTGTATCTCAAGCGAAAACAGCGCTAACTAAATTATAATAATTAATAAATAATTACAGCGCTTAATCTTAACGTAATAAAAAAAGGAAAATCATTTTACTTAAAAAGTATAAGAAAAAAATTATGTTGCATAATTTTGCTCGATGGACATTTTGTAGGAATGATTCCGCGTCAGCAATTATATAATCTGGTCAAAGTCACCTACATTTTACTATAAACGTTGTACCACGCGACATTCAAGTTGTTTGCCGCTATATCAAGTTGTAACTAACCCGATTCCAGTTCATATCGCTCCCGCAAACGTGGGTGTTGTTAAACGGCACGTCGTCCCACGACGACCACCGCATCGTGGCGTTCACGTGGCGCTGCGTGGCGGGGCCCAGCAACGCCACTGTGCTGGGGTACAATGAGTCTGTTGCCAACGCTACCGGCCTCACCAAGGGCCAGTACGTGTTCCAACTGACGGTGCTCGACGACAGCGGCAACTCGGCGCACGATAACGTCACCGTCACCGTCACGCAGAGTGAGTTATCCCACAAGACAACTTTATAAAATGTATTCGTTTTCGATTCCATGTTGAGTGTATAAGGTTAAAATTAGGGTGGGAATATAGTGGCCACTGGCTGCCTTGTAAAGGGTTTAAGCAGGAAAAAAATTCTAGGTCTATTTTCAGCTTATATTTTCAGTGACATAGAAGCTGGAGCCGCTGTCTTTCATTCGAAAAGCGCGATACCAATGTGTTTTCGAATTCATATGCACGTTTATTCGACGCTATTACTGCGAAGGAAAACATCGTGAAGGAAACTGTACAGTACACACATGCGAAGAAATTTAATTTTTAACATTTAAATTTAAATTGACACTGGACCAGCGTAGTTGACTATTCTCCCCAATTCAGAATACTTAGGTGGAGAGTCCATACTATGTTTATTTATGGTAAAAAGAAGATTAATTATTTTTTGTCAGCTAGTCACTTGTAAATAAATATCTACTTATAAAAACTAACAGCATGTTTTTTGTATAAAATTGTAAGCTATTCTAACCATTTTGTTCTTTGCGCACGGTTCGGATAAACCACAGAAAAACATACATTCATACACCACCCAAAAAGAAACGAATACATATTATATATATATAAGCGTAATCCAAATTCGCTGGACACATCATACTAGCAACCAAGGTGTTTCAAGTTCTAGCGCTTTTTTAACTGCAAGACGGGGTTAGAATCATATTGTTTTATCTTACATGCGAGAGAGACAACTGCGTACGGGTCAAAATGCGACGCAAAAAGGAGAGGATCACATTTTCACGCAGAGGATCGTGTATATTTTTTAGAGTACCCGATAATAAATAATGCATACCGTACGTTGATTAGAGATAATTTTAACTCCGTAAAGCGTCTTACCTATTGGGTGAGAGACAAAATATCACAGAGGGATATACACAGTGACAGAGAAGACGCTCAACAAATCCGTAAATGCCTATATCTCTTTCTAACGTCCGATCCATACTTACTGTCTAATTATGTCAGGTAGACTATGTATGTATATTTACAAATATTCATTCACACTGGCCCCCTGCTCCCATTGTACGAAAGTGCAGCCTGGATGCTTGAATACGGTTGTTTCTTTTACTATAATACTAATCTCATGTCTGCCACCCTTATCTCGTGGTAGGTATACGTACTTTTATTATTTACTAGCTGTCCGCCCGCGGCTACGCTCGCGTTTTTTTTTTACTTTTCCGTGCACAGTTTCCCGTAGGAGTGAGATATTTTCCCGTGGTAAAAGGTATCTTAAATGTTGACCGGGGATATAAGGTACCACGATGCAAAATTTTATTCAAATCGGGCGGACATGTTCGGAGATTAGCCCGTACAAATAGATAAACAAAATAATTTAAGAAAATCCGGATATGTTATATTTCACTTCTTACACTCGGTTTTTAGCATTCTTGTTCTATTTACCTAAAGTTTTTTTTTAATTGACCTATCCTTGAGTCGAAAAAGTACGACGAATCTAGCTTCACCGGACTTGATACAGATTTTTGACCTCTACAGTTTTATTAGGTAGAATTGATGTAAAACCATCCCCGCAGACAAGAACAGTCCTCCGAAGGCGGACGCGGGCGGCGACCAAGTGCTGACCCTGCCGCTGGCCGTGCTCATCCTGAACGGGTCCCGCTCCTCGGACGACTTCCGCATCGTCAGCTGGCGGTGGGCGCGGGCCGCCTCGGGGCTGGCCGCCGGCACTGTCATACTCAACACTGACACGCAGCCTGTGCTCATGGTAACTATATACTGCTGCTCATTGTTACAAGTCACCAAGTGCTGACCCTGCCGCTGGCCGTGCTCATCCTGAACGGGTCCCGCTCCTCGGACGACTTCCGCATCGTCAGCTGGCGGTGGGCGCGGGCCGCCTCGGGGCTGGCCGCCGGCACTGTCATACTCAACACTGACACGCAGCCTGTGCTCATGGTAACTATATACTGCTGCTCATTGTTACAAGTCACCAAGTGCTGACCCTGCCGCTGGCCGTGCTCATCCTGAACGGGTCCCGCTCCTCGGACGACTTCCGCATCGTCAGCTGGCGGTGGGCGCGGGCCGCCTCGGGGCTGGCCGCCGGCACTGTCATACTCAACACTGACACGCAGCCTGTGCTCATGGTAACTATATACTGCTGCTCATTGTTACAAGTCACCAAGTGCTGACCCTGCCGCTGGCCGTGCTCATCCTGAACGGGTCCCGCTCCTCGGACGACTTCCGCATCGTCAGCTGGCGGTGGGCGCGGGCCGCCTCGGGCTGGCCGCCGGCACTGTCATACTCAACACTGACACGCAGCCTGTGCTCATGGTAACTATATACTGCTGCTCATTGTTACAAGTCACGTATTTCGTTCATCATCATCATCATCATCTCAGCCGAAAGACGTCACTGCTGGACAAAGGCCTCCCCCAAGGATCTCCACAATAATCGGTCCTGCGCTGCCCGCATCCAGCGGCTTCCCGCGACCCTTCACCAGATCGTCGGTCCACCGTCGAGCGATGGAGAGGGCTATGCTTGGAGTTTCCTTGCGTGATCGAATCGGGAATGATGAGATCCGCAGGCGAACCATAGTCACCGACATAGCCCGAAGAATCGCTAAACTTAAGTGGCAATGGGCTGGGCACATTGCACGTAGAACCGACGGCCGTTGGGGCAGAAAGGTTCTTGAATGGCGACCGCGCGCCGGAAGACGTAGTGTGGGCAGGCCCCCCACGAGGTGGGTATTTCGTTCATATGGGTACAAAATCAAACCAGGTCAACTATCATTTTCTTTTTTAGCAATAATTAAACAATTTGGAGATTGGTTTTCCAAAGTAAGACCAAACAGAGTGCAACTTGTATCCTACTTACTAAAACAAAGAATCCTTTGTATCCGGAGTAGAGATTACTATTTGGTATTCTGTGCCGGAGAGTGCAACAGACTTTTTTTCAATTCACAGCTAACCAACATAGAGCAAGGTCGATACGTATTCGAGCTGACAGTGACGGACGACCAGGGCGAGTCGGATCGCGACACGGT
>OX419597.1:6923222-7000315 GCA_948473455.1 Teleiodes luculella
TAAAACGGTACTAAATAGTATCATTATAAGAAGTTTAGTGCTATAGTATTTCCGAACCTATAGCTATAAATTGGGTTCTAGTTTCATCAAACTTCAAGCCAAAATCCTCTCATCTTGTGCAGCCAAACGGGGGGCTCTTTCGACCGTATATCCAAAAAATAAACACGAAATATTAGTCATTGCTCACTAAAGAAGCTCGCATTGTATTTCCGAAAATCTTATTTCAATTTCAAATAGAAAAAATTCTGGGAGGGATAGAGTACGCCTAATCGAGTATGAACCGTAAACACGGATATGAACAGTCCGAATATCTTCAGCGCGTTCGTTTAGTATCAAATGGTTATCGGAGCTGATTATTTTTCCCGGTGAAAATAAGAAATTTAATAGGAGAACATTTTGAAATGTGCAGTGATAAGTTGCAAACATGACTTGAGGAACGTTATTGATTTCACCGCCCATACAAAATCTGCCAAAATCTGCTTACGCTTGACATAAAGGCAGCGGAGCGATGCGCGTGCTCTATGTATATTTATTTATTCTATAAGGTATCAACATTTGCTATTGAAATAGTGTAGTTAAACTACATTCGATTTATTACGCTTAACATCGCCAAAGTACTCCTAAAATTCATAAATATACAAAATTGTTTTGAGTCCCTATAATGCACGGTCCGATAATGCACAGCCAGCAAAGCACGGGCCTGCACGGGCGACAGTTGCATGCCAATAAAATCAAAGATTATGGCTTGACACTCATCAGATATCAACGTCTGACTCGCAAAGTCACGGACCTTCACGGACTCACTAGTAAGTACGTTTGTAGTAAGCTGTAAAGTGATCTACTGTGGTGTTTGCAGATTGGTCGGTGGTGTACGCGTCGCTGGGGGGCGTGGCGGCGCTGTGCGTGGTGGGGGGGTGCTGCTACGGCGCGGTGCGGGGGGCGCGCAGGCTGTGTGCGCCCAGGAAACCCAGGCCCAGGCCCAAGTACCGCCTGCTGCCCGCGCAGGACCACGCCGACCGGCCCTGTGAGTACATACTGTTACGCCCGCGGCACGCCTAGGACTTAGCGCTATCAGGAAGGTAGTTGAAGATGCTGAGCGACGAATAGAAACACAAAATTGGCACAGAACTTTTATAATGTTCAATGTAACAACTCAATTTAGCTTTAGGTAAATATAAAAATACATAGGGAAAATACGTAAGGAAAGGAAACTAGTAATTTTGAAAGTCGGCCGACATGATGAAAGAACAATGAAAAAGTGAATACGAAAATGAATGAGATGACGGATGATTGTCGATTGAATTTCAAAATTAAATATATTCTAATTTAGACGAAAATAGTAAATGAGATGAGAATGAGGCAACGAGGTGGCATATAATGCACCACGTTACAATACTATACCAGGCCCGGCGCACTCCGCGCCAGAGCTCCAGAATGTACCTACGCCGGGCGGCCTCATGTATGTATCGACCAGTTCGCGCGCTTGTGACGACGCTATTATTTATTCTGTGGTAATACGGACTCTCGCGGCGGCGCGGTCCTGGCCATGTGAGTACTGCTACTTACCACGCGCTTGTAACACCGGCCCTGTGAATCCTTTTATAGGTACTGTGAGGTACTGTGCATCTACATCCTGCTTGCTCGCCGCTATCTTACTCGCAGTCTATTCGTGCATTTTGGCTATTTAATATTAAAGAAAAGATAAAAATGAAAAATCGGTTGGATTTCGGGCCTGCCAGTCAGACGGCCGCAGCCGGACAATGTGATAATTTTCTCAAATGCACAAAATTATGTATTCGCTTTCTTAATAAACTACATAGAAGAACTGCAGTTCCTTGTTTAATTGTCGAGGATTGCCCCGAGCTGTTAGAGCTCTACTCGGAGCTTCATTAGAGTACCCCACTACGCCAGTCCCGGTAACATGTAGCACTGTAACAAAAACAGTGTGAGTCTTCGCCTCCCAACACCGGCCCTGTAAGTTAATGTATGCCTCGCACACACTCGCAACTCTGACCCTGGTAAAGTATTATGCGCCTAGCAATACCGAGTCTGTGAATCAATGGGCGCCTCGTAACACCACCGGCCTCGTGAGCCTCAATACAAAACAAAAAGAACTATTTTATGACACGTATATTAGAATACAATAGAATATACGAATATACTTTATTGTACACAAAAGAATACAAGAAAACACAACTTATAACAATACAGGTGTAGAAAAGGCGGCCTTATTGCTAAGGGAGCATTTTCTACCAGACAACCCTTTGAGCAGTGCAGACTACCTATATTAGGTACTACTACTATTATGGAAAAAGAAATATTTACCGGCCTTTCAATTCTTCGGGTTAGATTTGATTTGGTTATTTAAATACATTAATTACACGGCAGACGAGATGGATATGTTGGGAATATTTATAAAATAAGTATACTTTTTTTACAGTCGCCGCCAAAGAAATCTCCGACACGGAGACGGACTCGGATGTCCTGTTCGAGTCGAAGAGCAAGACGACATCGTTCGCGACGCGCGCGCCCAACGGAGACGCGCACGGCGGCTGGAAGAAGAACGGCCTCTACAACTCCAGGAAGGTCAACACGTAGTACCCTGCGCGGCTCGCAGACACTAATAGCTAACAGCACGTAAGCCAACACAAGCACAACTATATCAACAAAACAATTGACGGCCCCGTAGCCAAGTTGGCAGTAGTAGTGTACGGCTGCCTTCGAGCACAGGGCCGCGGGCGCCAATCCCGCCCAAGGCAAACATTCGTATGACGAACTCTTGTGTTTGCCTTGTGTCTGAATATTGTATATTTACATATATGTATGCTCTGCCTAATTTGGGGTCAGACAATCGTGTGTGAGATGTCCCACATATTTATAATTTGTACTAGCTACTTCACTGGTACTAGCAGACGGGAAATAACAATGACAACGGGCCATAGAACCTAGTGAGAAACTTTTCTTATCAAAGTCAAAATGTAACTTTGTTTATTTGTAGTGGGATCGATCAGTGAGATACAAATGATCAAATTTACTCCATAGAGTTTAGGCGTAGAAAGATCTCAATTCTCTTCACAAATTACCAATTTGTAGATAGCTAGAATCATATACATTTGTTTCTCTTTTTCTTCCTATATTTTTATAGAAATATCTTAATCCTTTTTGGAACGGAACTCATAAGCTTCTCAGAGAACAATAAAACTTTAGACATGTTAGTTTCGTGAGATAGCCAGCATACACATTCTGTTTAAAATATTTTGTATAAAGCACCTTTTTATCAGAATTCACCAATATATTGAGGCTAATTAAACCTAAGCTATTCGCTATTATATACTTGTACTAATGATATATTCATGGAGGCAAATAGTGAAATCAAAGAGGTGTGTTAAAAGCTATGTAATTAGATGACTGATTTTTATTGAATGGTTAATACCAGTGTTTCCTATTCTATTTAATTTAGTCTTAATTTACATTATATACCAAGGCTATGATGCTTAGTAGTTTTTAATCATGTAGTCATGGCAGGGAATAAGGAGTTTAAATTGTAAATGACCGAAAAATATATTTATTTGACTCTTTCGCGCTTTATACACATTATAACGTATGTAACCTGTGTTACTTGAGTGACCTTTTATTTGTTTTCGACGTCGTGTGCAAAATCACTAACTAAGATATACAATTAATAAGTTAATCTATCTGTCTCTCTACGACAACGACGACTTTTTTTATGTAAATAATATGGCGGACATGTCTACCTTCGCGCACGTCTACGTTACGCAAGCGGTGTTTCCTGTCTCATACAGTTCCTTACTTTACAACTCAGTGGTACGTGCACGTCTACGCTTACATCTACGCATACGCATCCGGTGTGCTGCAACCTTAAATGCCTTAGTGACCAGCGTAAGCGTGGCTTCTCCATCGCGAATATCCGCTTAAGGGGCTCCACAAATATCAGTGGCGCCGCCGCCCTTTAAAAATTAAAAACTCGGAAAATAATTTTTCAAAAATCTGGCCATCAGGATTGGAGGCGGTGTGCTGTAGGTTATATAGAAGCCAAACTTTATTTATTATACCTCGCTGTAGTTTTATTATTATGACGGCCTCGTAGCCTAGTTGGTAGTACGCCTGCCTACGAAGCACAAGGTCGCGGGTTCGAATCCCGCCCAGGGCAAACATTCGTGTGATGAGCACTTGTGTTTGCCTTGTGTCTGGATGTTGTATATTTATATATGTATATGTATATCAGCTGTCTGACACTCATAGTACAGGCTCTGCCTAGTTTGGGGTCAGATGGCCGTGTGTGAGATGTCCCACATATTTATTTATTTATTTATTTATATTATTTTGTCGTGCGTATTCTCTTATCCTATTGGAGGATATTTCAATATGGCGTGTTTTTTGACATTTAATTAATGTGCGACAAACTTCGTCATAGCAGTGTATTTTATTATTGTAAAAATTGCCAGTTATTATTTTTTAAGGATGGCGGCGGCGCCACTTAGCATAGGAGAGCCCCTTAATGGTGCGGACGCCTTTGTCAATAGCCTTTAACACTACATTTTACATTATAAGCTAAAATCCTTCTATAATAGTTTACCCTTATTTTATCATTCCTATATTACTTAATGTGTAGCTATGTTATTATTGTGATAGTAAATTCAATGATGTACATTTATATTTATACCTAATATGTAAGTTGTAGGAACTAAGAGCTGATTATTTAAATTAACATTAATTAAGCAGATAGACCAGGAGGATTTCTGAAAACAGCACAGTAGGTATTATGAAAATGAATTTATTTGTTTACTAAATTAACAATTTGTGATGCACTAGTCCCTGCAATAAGATACCTCGTATTGTAAGGGCTAGTTCTATTATTTATGGTCTTTTCGTGCTATCCATGCGCAGGCACACGTAACGGCCATAAATAGTAGTCCTAGATATCAGCTTCCTATATTATTTTTTTATTTGTACATAATTAATCCATTTAAAAACAAAGACAGTAACATCTTTTTTTCTCATTGTTGGCAAGTTTGAACAAACCTTAGTTAAAATCAGAGAGGTGGGAAAACCGCGCTACTGATGTTTGACTGCTGTTTATTAGATCTGTGTACGAAAACCAGAAATATAGAATATACCTTACTGCACACAAGTGATAAGAAATACAGTCTACAGCAGCAAGTGTACTAATGAGCGGTCTTATCGCTAAGGTAGCAATTTTCACCAGGCAACGCAAATAAATCGGTATTTATCTAGTCGTTAAGACTCGTATTTTAATTAATAATTTATCCATTAGCTATAAATAAAACAAAATGTGTACTTACTGTAAAATTACGGACTTTTGTAGCCAGGTTCCACCCACGATCATAGATGGCGCTAGTAGTGATTTGTATGGGGATGTATGCACGGCGCAATTTAAAAGAATGGTCAAGCATTAAAGGAGATGTAAAATTTTGTATGGGAGGTGGTTTTAAATTATTTCAAAAATTGAACGGGTATTCTACGCATATAGGGTAAAAGGGTATATTATTACGAAAATCAGGATCACTTGAAAAAAAATAAAGAAAGCTCCGTTTTTTTTATAAATTGATTCGAATATTGGTTGGTAGAAAAATAAACCTAAGATCTGGCAATACAATTATACCTCTGGCAATCCTTTCAAACCGATTTTTCGTTGCGTAGTTGCTGTGAATGCTTTTTAAGAAAGAGATAGCGCATAGTATAAAAATGATCTATTGTCTCTTTCTTAATTTTTATTAAGATTTAATCGATATTTTTTCTTTTTTTTCTGATTTTGGCGCTAGTGTTACTTTGCGCCAGTGTCAACTGTCAAGTTTATTTTCAAGGTAGGGAAACTAAACGCGTACAAAACAGAGAATAATAAAAAAAAAACTGGTTGCCTGTAAAGTCGGTATACGGGCGAAAGTTTTACGTGACAACGACTTTCTCACTCTCTCTCTCTCGCTCTGTCTCTCTCGCTCTTAGGCGGGCTAACTGTGCTCGAGTGGAAGGGACGCGTGCCTTTCACTTTTTATGTCTGTCTCTCTCGCTCTTAGGCGGGCTGCGTGCCTCTCACTCGCTCTCATTGTGAGCGCATAACGTGAGCGGAGCGTAACGCAGTTTCTTGAAGTGTCACCCGGCAAACCAATTTATAAGACGTTGTCACGTCAAAACGTGATATGATATTAAGGCAGGTATTTTACGGTGGTCAAACAAAAGTCTAAAGCGTAAGGGACGCAGTTATGCGCAAGAGTAAGCGCGGTGTATTTTTATCTCTCTCTAACGCATATATAGATATCTTTACGTGATTATTACGAGATTATTAGCATAAGTTTTAAGGTTATTTTTCTGACTGTCAGTTGAATACCTGTCAATCCTGTCATCTATCACGTTGACATTCCATTTTTTTTTCTAGTTTACTTTCTCTAAAAATGAAACGAAAAGGCCTCAAGTTCTTCAATAATTATTTTCATTAATTACTGCAAAAAAAATGACTACAAATAAAAATAATGTTATACTTGGCTGTAAGATTTTAATACAAAAAGATAATATTAGAATAATAGCTCTTGGAAATTCATTGATCGTTCGTTTCATTATAACTTTTTATCTTGAATAAGTTTGCAATTTTTACGAAAACGGAGCATCGATAAAATAATTTGATTAGTTATCCTGAAACCCACTTACATAAGCTTTCTAAGTAGGTATACTACTTATCCGTTCAATTTTAGGCCGAATAAAAAACCACTTTTTACGTCTCCTTTATTAATCTTTTAATTATTGTAATTAAATAATTTTCGTTTCAGGCATTGACGTAAGAATAGTATTCAGGGCTTAGGCATAGAAGAAAACAATAGTACTACGCTTATGGATGCACTAGGACTTAATTACTCCTAAAGTGCGAATATGAGTGGGAATGATTACTTCCATAGTTGTTGTAAATAAAATCCAAACAAAAAATAAAATACCTCACCAAATTGCAGAAAATCAATGGAACTAATTTTATAAGGGAAATTGTTATAGTCGTAAAAATATACACGTGGCGCCCCCAGAGCAGGTTTTCTATTTCTGTGGTCAGGGTTTTGTGTAGTTATTTCAGAGCGCCATCTATGATTCTCTAATGGAAGCTGGCTCTTTGAATTATATTTCGTATTTCTATTTTTATTGATTTTGTTGACAAAATGTAGATTCTTTACTTAAAATTATTTATACGAAAAGTTTTATTTAAAATTATGTGTTTATATTAAAGTAATATGCTTTAATAACTTGGGTGTTATATTATTTTACCAACAACCAGTTATATTGGAATTAAAAACCTCATCATTTAAAAGAAGTTTATTACAAAATGTATTGCTTTCTATTTAAAACAAAATAAATACACTAAGCAAGTTAGCTTAAGCTAAAACTAAACATTGTTATTCAATACATAATAAATATGTACCAAAATTTATTTTTACTTGTTTGTTTTACAAACAGATGATATCAATCAGTAATCAATATCAACAGATTGCTGGATAAATCCATTATCCCACAATTATCATTATTGGTATCACTAATTACCTAGTTGATTAAAAATACTGTCCTTCCTGTCCAATAAGTGGAATGTTGCAATTAAAGAGTATGTATTATCATATAAATAATGCTGTGAATATTACACAAAAACCAAGTTCATAAATGTAATTTATCTTGCATTGCCTATTTATTTTTATTACAAACATTGGTAGACAGGCAAGTATAATTCAGTCAAAAATATAAATAATAAAACTAAATAACATCAAATACACATACAAAATGAGTAAAAACAGGGGTTTGTCCAGACTTAACTAGTTCACAGAACTTTTTTCTAATATTCTCTAAAAATACATTACAAACACCATCCACTCACCATTATTCTATAATTATGTGTTTTACAACCTCAGTTAACATATTAATAGAAACTTTAACAATTACTTGGCCTTTTTTTTGCCCGCTTTAATGGATCTTTCCATCTCTTTTGACCAAAACTTGTTATTAAGATGTTCCCCTAATGTATACAAGCTGCTCACTAGCGCCAGACAAAATATATAGAAGACCACTCTCAAAGGCCAGTTCAAGACTTTTAGAACAGGGTATACCCAGTGCCCTGTCTGAAAGTAAATGTAATGAACCCAAACCAAATACATTACCATAAAAACAGACAAGGTGGTTAACCCTTGTTTTCTGGCTGGATACATTCTAAAAGAGGACACAAGATCAATTATTATGAATAGCATAATATTAGTGTGCATAACATGGTTCAACCAGACTGGGAAATAGGGGTCCATGCTTCTGGGCAGGATTAGTTCCCTGTCTACAATATACAAGCCCCAGAAAGTAAGACCCACAAACATAGACAGAGGGAATGCAAGGCTGGTAAATAAGGCATCTTTTATACGACGTATCAAAGGCTTTTCAGGTGGTGATGGCTCATTGGAACCAAATGCATCATTCATCAGAGCCACTGTAAAGTATACAGTTTGTAGCATCTGAAATAAAAATAGTAAAATAAAATTTAAAATATCAAGTTTATAAATATTAAAAGACTGTATGTTTTGTATTGTAGGTACAGTATAATACCAAAACACTTGAATAGCATGGCACCTTGTTAAGAGGAACATAGAATAAATTATGAATTTAGCCAAGAATACTTACCGCATTTAAAAATGTCAAGTATTTGAACTTCCCTGCAAAGGGGGTGGACTTAGTTGAAGTGCTGGGTATTTGAACGTATGTGTAGTCGTAATAACAGCCGTAAAAGAACTGAACTGCTCCAATAAAATGAAACAAAGCTCTTGGTATCATATTGATTGACTTCTGTAAAATATAAATACATAATTAAACTGTAATTTAAAAAAACAGGTATAGTTTAACACAAAAAAGGCTTTTACTGATCGATTCATAATAGGCTATTTGACTGGTTTTTAAAATATATTTTTTATTATTCAGTAGAGTTTGTGGATCCCAGTAATAACTGTATTTTTTAATTCTGGTACATATTTCCTGAAAAATATCAAAATAAAAATTCAATATTTAAGTAGCGCGCCAAAACGCTACTTTGACAATATGGCGTCGCAATGGCATCGGTGACGTCACTAGCCAGTACTACTACTACAAGTTGCTTAAGTAGAAAACGATGTTTACTGGCTAGTGACATATGTCCTATACCCGACCAAACAGGAGCGTTTTAAGTCACGTGACAAACGCCAAAAAAAATACATTTTTATTTACGGATTTTTACATAAATTAATTATTATTTTCAACTTCCCATAGTAAATATCCATTTTTAAACCTACATTACATACTGATTACAGTAATTAACACTTTATTTTTCGCATTGTCAAATAGCCTATTTACGTTACCTACCTCTGAAAAATGGTTATTGATGGGTTATTGCAATTCTTGCTTCACTTCAATTTTTGGCTTTGTTTAGAAAACTATTTAGTAATCTATCCTAGTACTATACACAAACTAAACAATTTATTTTTGTTTCCAAGAACAGAGAGAGAATCACACACAATGAATGGCAAAAGAAAAAACCACCATCAAACAACCATTCACCCACCAACGAACAAACGTCAAAATTAATCTAATGTCAAAAAAAAATTGATTGCTAGGTCAGCGTACCCTTACAATTAATCATTAATTCTTATAATTTATCAATAATTAACAAAAAAGTGATAAAATTACCCTTTTTCTTTTATGTTATTTTCGTGTACTGAGTACAGACTGACTGTCGACTAAGACAGGTACACGCGGTACACTAGCACTACCACACCAAGCAAGCACCGAACCAGCCCGTGCGGCGTAGCTTGTTTGACAATTTAATAGTATGGTTTCAATGCGTGGCCTTTATGGGTTATAATAATTTAATATTATTTGACTTTGAATAAAGACGTTACAGTTCTTCTATAAAGAACCTAGCGACATCGACCGCGTCCCGGTGGCGACTGACTGAGCATGGACTGACTGAGCGCACTCGAGTTTACGCACACTAAAACATTGTACATATGCACACCTAACAACATTCATAACCAAACGGACTTCGTGAGATAGAAGAACTGTACGCACAATTTTTATGCATATAAGAATAGTAATTAATTACAAGGGTACGCTGGCGTACTGCAAACGAATCTTCTTTTGTCCCTTTTTGAAAAAGTCATCATAATCAGGAGCCTAGCAGCCGTCATCGTCGTATTTTTTTCACCAGTACGAAACTTATTCTTACTTGTTTTGTTGTGGTCTGGTCTCAGAGGAATATCTGAGGTTGTGTTGTGGTCCTTCAGACTATAAACAACAGACAGACGCTCAATGTGGCACTTGGATCTAGTTCCTTACGAAGAAGCTATGTAGTAAATCTAGCTGTTATTTAAAAATTTTCCTTCATATGAACAAAGATTCAAGGTGGGTAGGGTATTATAGACCGCACCGCCTACTATTACTAGAAAAACTGACCAGATATATGGAAAACCTGCTTTGAGGGCGCTACAAGTCTTTCTTTTTTCATGCTTAATTATTAGTTTAAATAATTTTATTGACTTCTATTCTAACAAACACTAGACTTAGTTATTAGTTTCCGTATTAATAGCGAGGTTTTCTATTTATCTGGCCGAGTAATTGTATAAATAAGAAAACTGAGCCAAATTCTAGTAATCGTAAATGGCGCTCTGCAATAATTTTTAATTTGTACTCTGAAGTTGTTGGACTACACGCTAAATCAAACTCCAAATTATGTTTACAATGTAATATATTTAAATAATGAAATATTTTACAGCAATTCATCATCTATCAAAGATGATAAATCTGAAAAATCATCTTCTTCAACAAATCTGTCGGGTGAAATCTTATTATCTCTTACGTCACACTTAAAATCTTCTATAGCCTTCGTGATGTCATAGTTGTGGATCTTCAAACGCCTGAAAAACAAAGTCAGTAGGTTAGTCACCAGTTCACCACGTAAATCTTCAGAAACAAGTTTTAAAGCCTGATCAAAAAAACCTGCTCTGTGGGCGCCATGTGTATATTTTTATATTTATGGCAACAATTTCCATTATAAAATTAGTTCTATTCAAATTCCTCAAAATGCGAAGTTTTTTTATTTTTCTAATCGGGCTAATATGGATTAAAAATATAATATGCATTATTATTGTTATAAGAAAACATTTTACAGAAAAAGGTGCTGGCGGCCTTATAAGTAAGGTAGCCAATAGCAATATATTCTAGGAAACCTTGTGTGAATCTGTTAAAATTATTTAAATGTTAAACAAGGACAAGAGACAGAACACGTATGCGATAAGTGTACGCGGCACAGACGACTCATCAGATCACCACACAGAGAAGGTTGATATAATCATGTATTCGACGCCCATCCCATACTGCAAAAGTACGTTATGCCGATCCCGATGATAAAATCACAGCTTTAGAAGTAATTATCAGGAAGAATATTCTTCGATTCGTTGACGCATCGACACGTTGAGATACAAGGAAGAAAGGGAACGAATACTTTAAGGGGGAAATCTGTGTTTGTGCCATGACAAAATAATAATAATTAGTTCCTAAGCGCTTCGAGAGATGGCACTAATAGAAAATCCTTTGAATAACGTGTATTTTTATATTTTCAGACAAATATTTTGATTTTATTGGATTTGTTTATTGGCTCTCCAAGGCGAATACTAGAGCCTTCGAGGGTACCTATTGGTTGCTATCGGCAACTCTTGGAAACTATTTTATCATTAAAGGAGACGTGACTGCAAATTTTGACGAAGTGTTGTTTGTTGAGAACAAGCCTTTTAAAAGCACAAATTCCACTATGTATAATTATAGGTAGGGTTGAGTAAAACTTACTGTTCTGCCTCTGACTTTTTAAGCTGTGTAATGTGTGTAAACACGTAGCACATGGAATTAATATCTTCAGGGTCGGGATTAAATAAAGCCATGGGATTTGTGCCTCTTGTAGGATTCTGGAAAATTATCATACTCAAATTAGTTTTGTCAATTTATTTCGCAACACGATGATATGAATGCGACTTTTATGCGAAAAATAAGTTATTTCGAATACTTATATAAACAAAAAGAACCCCTATTACTCTTGGTCTCGCTATAACTTTAGGACAACTTTAACATATTCATTTTTTTTTCTAACAACCTACGATGTAGGTTTTTGAAAAATTAAGAAAAAACAGGAAAAATCAATAGCGCGGGCGAAGGCGCGGGGCCGCAAGCAACTTATAAAGTGACTTATTATTTCAAAGTTACCAAGACTACCCAGTACATTACCTTAAAACTATTTTCAATAACTTCCTTGGTGGCGATGGAAATGTAATACATCTCCGAAGTAATGTTATATTCACTGTGCATACTACTTTTTTTGTTTAGGGGCCGTTTAAGTGTTACGTAAGCATTATGGGAGGTCGGGGTGGGTCTTTGCTTTGCTTATTTTTGATGACACGAGGGGTGAGGGGGTCTAGATAGTGATTACATTTTTTTTGTACGTAATGAAATGAGTATTCATTTACTTTTTTTACACATTGTCTATGCTTGAAAACGGAATGCATATTCGGGGATTCCCACAATTATTCGCTTAGAATGTGATTTTAATAACTAACTTTATATGACAACTTTAATTATTTATTCTTGTTATTCAAGCAATTTGTGATCAGTATAATACATCATTCAGCTCCATATATGCCACATTGCTCACTGAGAAGAGGAATGTGTTCTACACTTTGTTTTCGGCATATTACAGATTACCAAATGTTTATAAAATGCCTAAGCATTCTGTAAAATGAGGAGTTCTACGATTTGCCGACGACATATATACCAATGTTGACGTATACATGGGAGAAGGGGGGAGGGTAAGGGCTTTGCTTACTTCTGCTTACAAGGGGGCAGGGGGAGGGGGGACGTTAAACTATTGTAGTAAATCTGCTTACGTAATACTTGAACGGCCCCTTATGCTGAAAATAAAAGTTCTTCTGAAGTGGAAATAATTCACTGGAGTACTTGCGTCACAACTCACTTCTTTAAAAACTCCTTCTACAACTAAAAACAGATTCCTTTTCTGCAAAAAAAAAGGGTTAAATTATAAACAGATTCACAAGAATACAACCATAACGTGACGTACTCCGCTAAATAATACGACATGTAAATATGCAATAGATAGACAAGCAAGTAATAAAATATATTCAGATAATGTGAGTATTGTGGTACAGTTTTATTTAGAAATAAAATAACTTTGAATATGGTTAACTTACGGTATGCAATAATACATCCACAGTAAATGTAGTGGGATCGTGTAAGGTAACTGGAAGTGTCATTATAACATCCACTATTAAGGCCTGTCCTTTATATATTTTGTTTTTATGCATAACATAAGACCTCTTCTTTGGATTAAGTATATTTCGTGATGTATCTGCATACGAATCAAAGGCCTTATCACCTGCAACAAAAGTACTTTACAAGTTGCAGCTTTTCTTAATTTGATTTCTAGCTAGGTAAAAGGGACAGATATCTCTTTGAAAATACCTGGTAAATTATTTGCCATAGTCAGTACAGCATTTTCGGAATAGAAAGACCCGATTTTCTCGCGATGGTGATCGTAGTGAGCAAAGTACAATGATAGGAATTTATCTACCAACATCCTCGTTTTTGTATCTGGTGTAGCCAAATAATTCCTGAAGAATGGCAGTGGAACACCAAATTCATTCAGTCTGATACCATCCTGTGGAAAATACATCAAAATGTTATTGAAAATCTGCAAAAAAGGTTTCATTATGGTCATAAGAGATGGCGCTGCACAGAACTCTTACGTCAAATAAAAAAGATGTGCATGAAGAGATAGAAAAAAATTACACAAGTTAGTTGTAAAGTTCACTGGTAAAACAAATTAAAAATTTAAACGCAACTCAGCACACAAACACACAACAAAGTGCGTGACTGACAACAACAGTGTTGGAAGTTTTTTCTCTGCCTTATTGGTTTGACATTTTACTCGACATGCACGCCATCTATTTGAGTCAATAGAACCTTTTTTTTCCTTAAATGCCATCTTGAAAATCCCTCACTATCAGATAATTATCAGAAAATTATCCGTGAAAATACATAATTATATTGATAATTTGCAACCCTGGCTTACCAATTCATTGAGCCTTGGGAACTTCATAATAATCTGTTTGACATAGGAGACTGGATCCAGATCCTCGCAGAGAGGGTTGCCTTCCACCCACAGCTTCTCTATCTTACTGCTCACCCTATGCAGTTCTTGCAAAGACGGGATCTAAAACAATTTATTTAATAACTACTCCTTATAAAAGGTGTTTTTATAATGTTATAATTTGCAATGGGAAATATACTTGCCATAGATTGTTAACCAAGGACTTAAAGTGGTCACAAAATGGTGAATAAATCACATGAGTTGTATTTAATTTAGATACACAATTGGATTTTGATTATACAAAGAGAGTTTACTTGTAATATGAAAACCAAACTAGAATCATTCATTAGTAAAACTACGCTAAATTAAATAAGGTACTGTAAAATTGAATACCAATTAACTTACAAGATTGTTGCTCAAGTTAATAGAAGTCAAATCACCCTTTATGAAGAAATTTAATATATCCACAGGAACTGTGCTGGAATAACAATAAATTACAAAAGAATATTATTTGGGCTACAAAAGAAAATTATGTTAAATAAGAACTCTTAGACTCCCCTTAGACTGGCGCCTTTCGAGCGGCTAGCACTAGCGTCGCGTCGACGACGACGGTGAAAAGACGCTGGTGTGAGGGGTCTATTCCATTTTTTTTAGTTATTAAAAAAAAATCCGTATTAAATACCTAATAGAATCAGATAAATATATACCAACATACCTCAAATTGTTGTTACTCAGGTTGAGGCTCTTTGTGTCTCTTCCAATCCTCAACATCAATATTTTAAAATTGGCTAGTAGATTTATTTTATAAAAATGAATTTTCTTCTGAATGAGTTCTAAACAAAAGAAACAAAAAATATTTTAATTACTATAAATTTTAAAATATTTTCATACTTTACAGAGCAAGAAGCACGTAAGTTTAAGTAGACATCTTCATTGCAGCATTTAATGACAAATCAAATCAAATCAAATATTTTTATTTGTGAATTTGGGGTACATGAAATGGTCTTCAAGATACATGTGCCTCATTTCTATTACCTGGGTCATTACAAAAATCTGATAAATCCAGCTCAAATCTCTCGTTAAATCGGCTGCTAACCACACCAGCCACCACATCGTCAATTGTGACTCTGTTCTCGAAACAATCCGCTGACGTCTTATCATTGAACAGTATATCAATATTGAACATGTTCCTCTGGTGAGGAAACATGAAGTCCAGCCTAGTGATCTTCAGCACCAGGGTGAGGCTGCTGGTGTAAAACGTCGTAATGGCTCCTTGAGAAGTGTAGTGCACCGGCACGAAGGCAGGGCCGAAGTATTCCGTAAGAGCGTCATAGAGGTTAGACTCACTCCCCGGCCAGTTATGTATCTGTAGCAAAATTAAAAGCAGAGAGTCAAGGCCAGCTAAGATAAGAGATAAAATTGAATTGTTTATAATTAATTTTTGTACAGATATTTACCATAATTTTGTGAAACGAATGCTGAACTGCTTCATCCTCACTTGCTAAACAATTTTCCATGTACTCAGTAATATGAGCCGTTGCTGTAACTCTGTTTAGCAGATATTTTCGATAACTTTCAAGTTGATATTTTTTATTATTCATGTTTTAAATTGAAACAAACAAATATTAAAATAACCACCATCCCAAAGTCCCAAATACAAACAAACAAAAGCAAACTAGTGTTGCATTGCCGCAATAGTTGACTGTCGATAGATTTCGAACGATATGGTTTCGGCAATACTATCGATAGTATTGCTTTTCAATGGAAAGTTTTTCAGTAGCAAATTAAGAAAAAAAAACCTACAAAACGGCTCAACTATTAGATACTGAGGTAATAAATACCGAAGTATTCAATCAATCAATTTTTTGCATAAAACATAGTCATAGCATTGGATTATAAAAAACATTCGAATTAATCAACTAATTGAATTATCCTAAAATTAATCTCAGTCAGAATCATGTACAGTATAATCCGACAAAAAAGTCCAAAAGTCTGCAATAAATCTCACTATTCTCATTATTATTTTACTAGCTTCATCTATGGAAATCTTAAGGAACGCTCGTTTTTTTTTCAAGCTGTCAGAAAATCTCCCATTGGGCCTTGGGCCTCCTGCGCCTAATTATATCGATACTATTGAAAAGCAATACTATCGATAGTTTGGCAACACAAAAGCAAACCCATATTGTTTTTTTCCATTTGTCCCTAATGGGAATAGGCAAAGGCATTAAGGCATACAGCCGTCGTCTTTAGTAATTTCTTTTCTTGCATATACTACTTTTACATGTTCAGTAGTTTCTTTCTTGTCCATTAATATTATAGTACTAGCTTTCCGCCCCGCGGCTCCGCCCGCGTTAAACATTTTTCCCGTGGGAATGAGGTTTTTTTTTAATTTCTCTCCGTAAGAACCATCCTTGGACTTCAACGAACGTTTAAAAAAAAAAACAGCCAAATCGGTCAAGCCGTTTTCATGTTATGTCGTGACAACGGAAAACGGGTTTCATTTTTATATATGTCGGCGCGAAATCTGGCGCCTCGCTTCTCCTATTGGAATCTTAATTACCCAGTTCTCACGAACGATTTGTTTAAGTTAAGGGCTTATCGCCACCTTATCGCACAGGACGTGTGGACGTACAAGGGTCGAACATACCCTGGGAACGGTGGTGACATCACCAATTTGGCATGTCGCTGAACGTAGCCGTGGGCCGGCTCTCTATGTGGGTGATAAAATTCCTTAAGTTATGAGAGGGGCTGCAAAGCTAGTGCCCGCACTCTGTTCTTAGCCTTTGCCGAGCGCGGCCCACGGATTCGTTTACCGTTCTCGTTATTTAGTTTAAAACAAAGACTTTCTAAAATTAATTGTGTTAGATTTTATTTGGACATTTATATTCAGTTTAATTTTAGAGATTAGTTGGACATTATTACTGTTTAATAAGTTTGGACAATATTATAACAACATTGTAAAATTGCCTTGCGCGTTTTCCTTGTCGCCTACAAAGTGAAGTACTGTAATAATCAATCATGCAAAACCCGTCTGATGACGTTCGGGGCTCGGCCGCTCCTACATCAGAAGCGGGGTACACGTCGCGAGTGCAATGTGGGACTAATTCGCGAGTGCAAAGTGATGAAAATCGCGAAAATGATCATGAATGGAAGAGATTGTTTGAGGCGCAAAATGAACATTTGCGTACGCTCATCTGTGCTATTCAGTCTCCGTCAACGAATAGCAGTGTGGTGCTGCCTGAATTTCATCCTGAAAAACCAGATTGCGATGCAAAGGCGTGGTGTTCGACCGCCGAGTTGTGTCTAGGGGAAACCCCACTTCAGGGAGGCCCTCTTGTTATTGCGCTAACTAAAGCTATGAAAGGAAATGCATCTTCATGGCTGTCGCAAGCAACTTACGCTGGAATGACATGGGCGGAATTTAAAACAATTTTCCTAAGCCGATTTTCAACTGTTGAAACGCATGCCGCAACACTGATGCAACTCTATAGTGAGAAAATCAAAGAAAATGAAAATTATGGAGCCTATGCTAGTCGTCAGGTGAACCACTTAATTAATCGATGGAAAAATGTAGACGTCGAGCACATTGCAGTTTCTACTGCTAGCTGTATTGGCACAACAAGATCCAAGACTGCGACGTCTTGCATGCACTACAGAAGTTAAAACACGTCACGATCTACAAAAAGAGCTGCAAGCGTATAGCTTTTTAAAACGCCGAAATGAAGAGCCTAGAAGTGGTCAAGAGGCGTCGAAACGTCCTAAGATAATGGACTCAAAATGTTTTGGCTGTGGGAAAATTGGCAATAGAATTCAAGACTGTAATCGAGAGAAAATGAGACAACTTATGCAAAATCCAATAAGAAAAGACATGAAGAAAGAAGATCCTAAAAAGAGACCAGTTCCACAATGCTACAAATGTGGACAGATGGGCCACATCTCTACGCTGTGTGCAGCGGAGGCGGCTACTGGTGGCGGCGCTGGAGAGTCCCCGGCGGCGGCGGAGCAGCGGCGTCGCATCAACCTCTGTTCTGTTGGCACGTCTCGCCTTACTCACAACGGTCAGTCGTT
This sequence comes from Teleiodes luculella, assembly GCA_948473455.1. Classification (NCBI taxonomy): domain Eukaryota; kingdom Metazoa; phylum Arthropoda; class Insecta; order Lepidoptera; family Gelechiidae; genus Teleiodes; species Teleiodes luculella. Next base: position 6,941,455 of record OX419597.1, read on the forward strand.
CTATTTTTATTTTGATTCTGGGGCTGAATGTTCTCTGATTAAAGAAAGTGTTGCAAATAAGTTTATGGGAAAACGTTTTTCATCTGTGGTCACTTTAATGGGCATTGGGAATGGCGATGTATGCTGTACGTACATGTCAGATACTGTCGCAAGTTTCCATTGATCGTTTTGTTATTGAATTGCTTTTTCATGTAGTGCCAGATGATGCCATGCAATACGATGATTGATTGGACAAGATTTAATTAAACAAGGATTTTCTGTTTAAGTTTACAGTAACAGTCTTATTTTGAAAAGGAATCATGTAGTTAATCTAATGACCGACTTCAGTCAAAGTGTCACAGCTTTTGAAAATATTAACACAGACGTTTCTGGTCTTTACCGTGACAAAGTTATTGATTTATTGCAAGATTATTCGCACGTCGTAGCTTATTTTAGTAAAAGGACGACGGGTCCCGAGTCCCGTTATCACTCATACGAGCTCGAAACATTAGCAGTGGTCAAGTCGATTAAACATTTTCGTCATTTCTTACACCGTGTTCTACCGTGCAGAACATTTACTGTTGTAACTGATTGTAACTCTCTTCAAGCTACACGTAACAAGCTTGACCTTACACCACGAGTTCATAGATAGAGAAGCCCACCGTCTTTCTTACAAGCATTCGATTTTGAAATTGTTTATAAAGACGGAAAGAAAATGTCTCACGTAGACTTTTTGTCCCGTAATCCTTTGTCTAATGAGAACTTGTTAGAAAAAGTTCAGGAAAAACGAGTAAACTTATTAGAATTGTCTAAAACGTGGTTAAAAGCTGAACAGCAACGTGATCCTGAATTACAAACGATTGTTTCGGAATTAAATAACGATGATGTTGGTAGTGAAGTGTCAAGTAATTATAAAATTATAGACGGTATTTTACATAGAGTTCTACAACGTAACTCTAAGACCTTGTGTTTGCCTGTAGTGCCTAGATCTTTCAGATGGTCTGTAATTAATAATATTCATGAGTCTGTAATGCATCTAGGCTGGGAAAAGACTCTAGACAAAGCGTATGAATTTTATTGGTTTCCAAAAATGAACAAATATGTTAGAAAATTTGTAGAAAACTGTATAACGTGCAAAGTTTCAAAGTCCAGATCCGGTAAAATACAAGCTGAACTTCATCCTATACCTAAAGTTTCTGTGCCCTGGCATACAATTCATATTGACATTACTGGTAAATTGAGTGGTACAAACCAAACAAAAGAATACATCATTGTAATGATAGATGCGTTTACTAAATACGTTTTATTGCATCATTCCACTAAACTTGATACGCTTAATGCCATTAAAGCTTTACAATTCGGAATCGGTTTATTTGGTGCTCCGATTAGAGTAATCGCTGATCAAGGCAGGTGTTTTGCAAACAGACAATTTCGTAGATTTTGTGATTCCAATAACATCCAATTACATTTAATTGCTACTGGAACATGTAGAGCTAATGGTCAAGTGGAGTGAGTTATGAGTACATTGAAAAACATGCTTACTGCAGTCGAAGTAAAAAAAGATAAAACGTGGCAAGACTCTATTCCCGACGTTCAACTTGCCCTTAACTGTACAGTCAATCGCGTTACTAAGGCAAGTCCATTAGAGTTATTTATTGGAAAAGTAGCGAGACCGCTTTCTTTGTTAGTCCTGGGTGACCAAGATGAAACTGAGGTAGATATTCATGAAATCAGAGAACGTGCAGCAAAATCCATAAATCAAAATGCAATCCAAGATAAACGCAGATTTGATAAAACCAAGCGAATCTAAAGAAATTTGCTGTTGGTGATTTTGTTTTAATTGAGAACCATGAAAGAAATCAGACTAAACTTGATTCTAAGTATCGTGGACCTTTTAAAGTCATTGAGTTACTTGATGGAGATAGATATCTCTTGAAGTCATTAAATAATAATCGAACGTTTAAATACGCTCATGAACGTTTACGAGCAATGCCAGAGTGTGACGTTCCCCCTGAGTTGGGACAGCTTTTAACTGATGATGATGACGATGATGAAGAACAGTCAGGTTCGACCGTTGTCGGCGGAGAACAATATTAATGCAATTGGAGAACAATAGTAATGCAATTCAAATGGACATATTTAGTTCGCGACCTGTTCTTGTTGCCGATCACAAGGCCAAGTCTGTAACCCAGTTGAGCTGGTATCGGAAGCCGCGGGCGGCGATGAGCAATGGGTGCGCGGGCTTAGTGGAGTGCCCATGTGATGGGTACTGTGGTATGCTCAGTGATGAGCGATGCGTTGCGATGTGAGACCTGGACTGGTGTGGCTTGTGACACCACTAGTCATAACGTTATGCCAGCTCCGTGGACTGGTGTGGCTTGTAACACCTATAGTTATAATGTCATGCCAGCTCCGTGGCTTCTGAACACATTGTTCTTAATGTCACACAGGGTCGCGTCGTCGCTGTTGGGTTATGGCTTGTGGACACGTTGTTCATAATGTCATAGTGTGTGTCAGAATTGCAGTTACGTTTGTTGATTTATAATGTGATTAGATCAGTTCTTTGACTTGATCTGTTGTTGATTTATAATGTGACTAGATCTGTTCTTCATTGTTGAATTTTAGCATAACACTAAATGTTTAACACTTAGTTCTCATTTGTGGAGACCTTACACTCTGGTACTTGCGGTAGTTTGGTAGGATAGCCGAACGGAAGCTTTAAGGGAGGTGTAATCTTTGCAGGTGGGGTCCTGCCTGGATCACACGAGGACGTGTGAAAGTCAGGATCGCCGTGTCGGCGCGAAATCTGGCGCCTCGCTTCTCCTATTGGAATCTTAATTACCCAGTTCTCACGAACGATTTGTTTAAGTTAAGGGCTTATCGCCACCTTATCGCACAGGACGTGTGGACGTACAAGGGTCGAACATACCCTGGGAACGGTGGTGACATCACCAATTTGGCATGTCGCTGAACGTAGCCGTGGGCCGGCTCTCTATGTGGGTGATAAAATTCCTTAAGTTATGAGAGGGGCTGCAAAGCTAGTGCCCGCACTCTGTTCTTAGCCTTTGCCGAGCGCGGCCCACGGATTCGTTTACCGTTCTCGTTATTTAGTTTAAAACAAAGACTTTCTAAAATTAATTGTGTTAGATTTTATTTGGACATTTATATTCAGTTTAATTTTAGAGATTAGTTGGACATTATTACTGTTTAATAAGTTTGGACAATATTATAACAACATTGTAAAATTGCCTTGCGCGTTTTCCTTGTCGCCTACAAAGTGAAGTACTGTAATAATCAATCATGCAAAACCCGTCTGATGACGTTCGGGGCTCGGCCGCTCCTACATATATATACTTAGATAGATTATAAATTCGTCTTTAGATAAGTATTGTATTACATCGAAGTTTAACGCAGTTCGTCTGTTAGCTAGCACATTCATAATCATAACTAACAATAACAACAGACAACTTAAAATAAAATAAAAAACCGTTATATTTATTAATTTAATTATCTATTTATTTTATATACCACATATGTAAGCAAGTAGTCCGTGTAAAGTGGTTAGTTTAGACCAGATTGATCTGGTTTAGATAGGTGGCAGTTTGAAGGCGGCTGGTACCGGGGCGTCGGCCGTGTCAGCTTCAGCGGCCATGAAGAGCCGCGGCTCCGGCCCCAAGTACTTCGGCTGCGACACCCGACGCCGGTGCATGCCCAACAGATCGGGCAAGGCTCCTCGCACTAGACGACGCAATGCCGCGTTCTTGTTCCTTAACATCACTACTTCTTCATTCACTTTTTCGCGTTCTGTAACAAATAAAAGGGTGTAGTGTAAGTGACATGAATATAAATGCGGTAAACCTAGACGCTGCGAGTGATGATTTAAAGAACCACCACCGTTAATAGTAGAAAATTTGTCTGGTAGAATCAGAGAGAAGGGACTTAATGGTCGACATGGACAGAATGTTGTTGTAATTTAAAACATGTAAAGCTCGACCAAAAAAATAAAAAACCTCGCCATATTGCGGAATTCCAATGAAACTAATTTTATAATGGTAATTGTTGCCATAAACATGAAAATATACATGTGGCGCCCCCAAGCAGGTTTCATGAAACGATGCTGCGTCGTAGCACGATGCGACGTCGTATTCTTTATGTGTACGGGCCCAAACCGTTTTTTATTTCTTTGGTCAGGCTTTATCTAGCTAACCAAAAGTATTTAGATGGTATTTAGATAATATACAAACTAAAACCGACGACAAGGTTACAACACTTACAACGTCACTTATTACTACATATTTTGGACGCTAATATAATATTATGAACCTTGTAACACTGCCAGATAGTCCTTCAGGGCTTTGATGACGCCGTCCCAGAGGTTCTCCTTCTCCGGCGGGAACACGGCGCGCCAGTGCTCCCAGTAGTCTATGATCTCCTGGTTGGTGAGGAGGCGCGACGGCGTGTCGAACACCGGGGGCTTCAGATCATCACTAAAACCATACTATACTATACCATTAAAAACTGGTTGCCTGTAAAGTCGGTATACGGGCGAAAGTTTTACGTGACAACTACTTTCTCACTCTCTCTCTCTCGCTCTTAGGCGGGCTAACTGTGCTCGAGTGGAAGGGACGCGTGCCTTTCACTTTTTATGTCTGTCTCTCTCGCTCTTAGGCGGGCTGCGTGCCTCTCACTCGCTCTCATTGTGAGCGCATAACGTGAGCGGAGCGTAACGCAGTTTCTTGAAGTGTCACCCGGCAAACCAATTTATAAGACGTTGTCACGTCAAAACACACATTATTTCACACCATTTTTTTTTAAATTGACCTATGCTTGATTCGAAAAGGTACGACGGATCAAGCTTCACCGGACTTAATTCACACCAGTTACAACAAGAACTACAGTCCACAACAATAAACGTGTACAGATGGGCGGGCTTATTGCTAAGGCAGCAATTTTTAACAGGCGACCCATGGTAAAGAGACGCAACGATAAGTGCGGGACAGCGCGTTGTATTCTGAATATTTTAAAACCAGTATTACAAATTAATAGAAAAACGTACGAAATGGCATTATACAAATAATTGTGTGTTTTAAAATACAAAGATAATAATACTATAAAAGCAAAAAATAACACTAAAGCCCGACCAGAGGAATAAAATACCTCGCCATATTGCGGAATTTCAATGGAACTAATTTTATAAGGAAAATTGTTGCCATAGTTGTAAAAATATACACGTGCTTCCGCCAGAGCAGGTTTTTTATTTCTTTAGTCAGGCTTTAATATTTAATTAAAAATCCTAATAACCACTAAGCCTCGTAAACAATCACTATATCAGTGTCCTGTGTGTGTGATGCTTTAATTATACTTACAGAATGTCATACAGTTTCTTTTTCTCTGGCGGCACAAACTTCGCTATGAAGTCACCTAACGCTGACAAGACTTGCATTGGTTCTATTTCCAGTTGATGGCCCTCTGGAAATAGAAAAATAATAAGAGGATTTGCAAAGTGCTAAAATCCAGTCGTTAATCAACCTATTATTATAGCTTAACGGTTAACCTTACCAACCTCAGTAACCGTGGTGTCAGAATTATAAAGCCGCCTAAGGCTTCTGACATCACCGCAACCGCCTCCTGCAGCTAACAGCGCGTTAGCCGCGTAATGCATATGAACCTTCTAGTTCCCCTCCACTACTGGAAGTTGGCAGTCAGCTCGGCTGGCATGGAGCCTAAGAACCCTTAAATTCCTAAACCCTAAAAAGAGGATACCATGGGCAAAGACTGTGTGTAATGGCGGTTACCCTCGCAGACGAATGGGTTGGTGGGTTTGTCTTCGAGGCCGAGCTGCGTGGTGACGGTGACGCCGCGCATGGTCTGGCGCCGCGCCGTGGGCAGCCCGCCCGCGTCCGACGCCGCGCCCGTCACCAGCGCCGGCGCTGACAACAAACACACACACTAATTACATACCTATACTAATAAATAACATATACGGACATCGCACTCATGCCCATCTGACCCCAAACTAGGCAGAGGGTTACAAGCTCAGTCTGGACTGATGCCAGAATGATGGATGAAAAGCACGGTAATAATATATAAGGTACGGGTGCCAAAGATGGCCCACTTAAATTTTTAGATATTTTGTTTCCCAAATAAATATATTATAATTTCCGTTACGTTTTTTCTTTACTTTACTTAACTGCAAGATTTTACAAGGATTTGCCCTTGTATATTTATTTGGGAAACAAAATATCTTAAAATTTAAGTGGGCCATCTTTGGCGCCCGTACCTTATAATAATAATATTAATAATGTTTATTTATAGAAAGCCTTAAAATTAATAGATACAGAGCATTTATAGTGGATGACACATAAAGTTGAACTTAGGGCTAGCTATATAACCACCAGTCCGTCAGTCAACTGGTTAGACGATAATTCTCCGGTCATTCTGAGTAGACTGATGAACTGAACTGACGCCAGACTGTGCGTGTAACCCTAGTCTAAGTGTTTACAACATCCAGACACAAGGCAAACACAAGTGCTCATCACACGAAAGTTTGCCTTGAACGGGATTCAAACCCGCAACCCTGTGCTTCGAAGTCAGATGTACTTGCTTAGCTACGGGGCCGTCCATCGCATAGTTTTACAGACCTATCATCCGAACAGAACCTTATTTACATATTTATTTGAATTCGAAAAATTCTTATAGCAAACTGGAACAAGCGTGAATAAAATTTTAACAAATCAAAAAACACTAGTTCCATTAAATAATGTATGTATGAGAAAAAAAAGTGTTATATTATAATTTTGGGTACTTTTTTTAGATTTTTTTTTTGAGAATCTAGAAACGAATAAACAAATATTACATACGTAGTTAATAAGAAGGAAGTAAAAGGATAACTACAAAAAAATTAAACAATAAAAATAAAGAGTATAAAAAGAACCTTGGGGATCACCACATTTTGCTAAGATTTCGTCCGCTTCCTGCACCAGCAACTGGTCATCAGGGGATAAGTCACTGGCTCTGGAAAAAAATATAAGAGGTTATGGAACAATATAAAATTACCATAGGTACGTACGGTATATAATATAATATGGGACCACCGTATGTCTAAAGGCTGCAACTTAGGCACTGGGTGGTCACTCCATACAGAAAACGCGTTTTGACAAGCTACTTCTTTTTGAATAACAACTACAAGTCAATGGCGCTAGGCGCTATGTAAAACACCCCCGAACACCACCGGCGGAGTTCCGCGGTGCCTGCGGGGTGCGGAGCGTGGGGCGCATATCGGGCGGGAAACTCATTTTGGCGCAAGGGGGTGAGTGTCCTTTCTACCCGTACGGGTTAGTACTAATATTTTCTTCTGTGACATAGGCTGGATGAAAGTATAACACTGCTGTTAGTTGACTTGCGAACTGCCGCCGTGTTGTTTTGCATATATTACTTGTGCTGGGCCTTCTTTCTGCACACGAGGCAATTAAAGGAACATTTATATAATACAACGGACGGTCATCTCATCAGCATTCATTGTTGTAATGAAAACAATTGAGAACCCCCTAACCCCCTGGTGCCTGGAGATTATGACAATCCATCAGTGGACTGTATATAGAGCTGTAGTAGTAAAGGTAGAAGGGATCAATTCATGGTGAACAGAGCACCCTTACTGCATGGTACATTATAATAAATAATACTGCGCCTGGATTCTCCTAAGTCCATGGTAGCTATATCGTCGTCAAAATTTAACAATCAATAGCCGACGTGCACGTGCGGTCATTTATATATTGCTTATCGTGTGGGTTTCGAGGTTCACCTACCTCCAAACCCTGCTGTCGGAATTATAGAACCGCCTTAGGCTTCCGACATGGCTCCAAAAACGACTACATCCGTAGATAAGGCTGGGACCAACGGCTTTACGTGCCTTCCGAAGCACGTATTCATCTTTATTTTCGGACAATCAGGTGATTCAGCCAACAATGTCCTAACGAAACTAAGGAAAGTCTTACAAAGTGATATTTGTTCGACGCGTCCCCACCGGGATTCGAACCAGGAAACTCCGTAACGTAATGCGAGCTTTTGACCACTTGACCACGGAGGCTGTTGACGTAGTCACGTAAAAAAGATCTTTATCTTGTTAGATTATGCCTTACCGGAACCCGACGTGTATGGAGCGAGAAGTGCTGGTAGACATGCTTCTTGCCATCGCTATGCTCGCCCGAGCACGCACAGACGAGGCCGCTGGAAACAGGCGGTACCAATTACCATTACAAGTTTCAAGTGCATCCTCTCATGTTATATATGAGCAATACGATCCTTTAGTTAGATTAGACGAATAATAGAAAGCCCTAATGAGGCCATTTAAAAATATTTTACGATTCTCGTAAATCGAACCGGGACGTTTTGACAAATAAAACTAACGCTTTTTCGACCTACACGTCTTGGGGTCTTAAGCAGTAAAAGTTACTGTGAAAATGATGTTTAAAATGGATAAAATGCATTGCATTTATCATACAAAACTGCAGTTTTTCTTGTTATCGACGACAAAGTTTCTGACTACTGTTGTCCTACTCGTACTAGTACGAAGATGTAAGGCACCAAACATACAAACTTTTACATATTTTATAATATGTGACATTCCCTATGAAAAGGAACCTTGGGTGAATATTCAACAGGATACTCCGTGAAGTTACCGCGGCTGGCCCGTCCCGAGACGCTGGTGGCGCACTCTATGTCGCTCTCGGCCGCGTCGCCGCCCTCGTCCTCCAGCCCCACGCAGATGGGGCAGAACGCGTAGCCCAGGAACACCTCCGCCAGCAGCTCGATGTTTGCATAACATGTTGGGTGTGTCCCAGGTGAGGCTAGTTAAGTTACCGCGGCTGGCCCGTCCCGAGACGCTGGTGGCGCACTCTATGTCGCTCTCGGCCGCGTCGCCGCCCTCGTCCTCCAGCCCCACGCAGATGGGGCAGAACGCGTGGCCCAGGAACACCTCCGCCAGCAGCTCGATGTTTGCATAACATGTTGGGTGTGTCCCAGGTGAGGCTAGTTAAGTTACCGCGGCTGGCCCGTCCCGAGACGCTGGTGGCGCACTCTATGTCGCTCTCGGCCGCGTCGCCGCCCTCGTCCTCCAGCCCCACGCAGATGGGGCAGAACGCGTGGCCCAGGAACACCTCCGCCAGCAGCTCGATGTTTGCATAACATGTTGGGTGTGTCCCAGGTGAGGCTAGTTAAGTTACCGCGGCTGGCCCGTCCCGAGACGCTGGTGGCGCACTCTATGTCGCTCTCGGCCGCGTCGCCGCCCTCGTCCTCCAGCCCCACGCAGATGGGGCAGAACGCGTAGCCCAGGAACACCTCCGCCAGCAGCTCGATGTTTGCATAACATGTTGGGTGTGTCCCAGGTGAGGCTAGTTAAGTTACCGCGGCTGGCCCGTCCCGAGACGCTGGTGGCGCACTCTATGTCGCTCTCGGCCGCGTCGCCGCCCTCGTCCTCCAGCCCCACGCAGATGGGGCAGAACGCGTGGCCCAGGAACACCTCCGCCAGCAGCTCGATGTTTGCATAACATGTTGGGTGTGTCCCAGGTGAGGCTAGTTAAGTTACCGCGGCTGGCCCGTCCCGAGACGCTGGTGGCGCACTCTATGTCGCTCTCGGCCGCGTCGCCGCCCTCGTCCTCCAGCCCCACGCAGATGGGGCAGAACGCGTAGCCCAGGAACACCTCCGCCAGCAGCTCGATGTTTGCATAACATGTTGGGTGTGTCCCAGGTGAGGCTAGTTAAGTTACCGCGGCTGGCCCGTCCCGAGACGCTGGTGGCGCACTCTATGTCGCTCTCGGCCGCGTCGCCGCCCTCGTCCTCCAGCCCCACGCAGATGGGGCAGAACGCGTAGCCCAGGAACACCTCCGCCAGCAGCTCGATGTTTGCATAACATGTTGGGTGTGTCCCAGGTGAGGCTAGTTAAGTTACCGCGGCTGGCCCGTCCCGAGACGCTGGTGGCGCACTCTATGTCGCTCTCGGCCGCGTCGCCGCCCTCGTCCTCCAGCCCCACGCAGATGGGGCAGAACGCGTGGCCCAGGAACACCTCCGCCAGCAGCTCGATGTTTGCATAACATGTTGGGTGTGTCCCAGGTGAGGCTAGTTAAGTTACCGCGGCTGGCCCGTCCCGAGACGCTGGTGGCGCACTCTATGTCGCTCTCGGCCGCGTCGCCGCCCTCGTCCTCCAGCCCCACGCAGATGGGGCAGAACGCGTAGCCCAGGAACACCTCCGCCAGCAGCTCGATGTTTGCATAACATGTTGGGTGTGTCCCAGGTGAGGCTAGTTAAGTTACCGCGGCTGGCCCGTCCCGAGACGCTGGTGGCGCACTCTATGTCGCTCTCGGCCGCGTCGCCGCCCTCGTCCTCCAGCCCCACGCAGATGGGGCAGAACGCGTGGCCCAGGAACACCTCCGCCAGCAGCTCGATGTTTGCATAACATGTTGGGTGTGTCCCAGGTGAGGCTAGTTAAGTTACCGCGGCTGGCCCGTCCCGAGACGCTGGTGGCGCACTCTATGTCGCTCTCGGCCGCGTCGCCGCCCTCGTCCTCCAGCCCCACGCAGATGGGGCAGAACGCGTAGCCCAGGAACACCTCCGCCAGCAGCTCGATGTCCTCCTCCGCTTGGATCTCTAGCGCCTGTCCGTCACACAATACCAATACCACGTTCGTTCGTTCGTTCACAAACAGCTTGTAAATAAGTGTCCCCATCGAGGGGCTCGCACCTACACTGAAATGAGGGTGAGTAAGCCTTAGTCACCTGACCCATGGACCCATTGCGGGTTGGTAAACTTCACACACAACCTTAGAATTTTATTAGCACTAAACCACAGAAGAAAATAATAGTACTAACTCGTACAGAAAGGACACACCCCCCCGCGCCAAGAGTTCCCCGCCCGATATAGCGCCCCACGCCGCGCACCCCACAAGCGCCGCGGGACTCTACCAGGGGTGTTCGGGCCAGTTCGGGGGTGATTTACATAGCGCCTAGCGCCATTGACTTGTAGTTGATATTCAGTTGTTATTTAGGTTGTCAAAGCGCGTTTTCTGTATGGAGTGACCGCCTAAACTAAACTTCAAAGCAACTATTAAGGTACCTAAGACAGAATATAGTGACCCTTACCATAAAAATTGCATCCAAGGTGCATAGATTTCTAGATTTCTGCGTGTACTTCTCAATAAGAGTCAGCAATCGGTCTTCCACCAAAAATCCCGTGTTGTCCGCTACTAATTGTAGAATGTGTCGCACCTATAAACACAACTAAATAGAAACAACGTTTTAAATAAAATTAATAATTTAGTCAAAATTAATAATTTAGTCAGAAAACTACACAATTTGCCCCGTAACCGTGTCTCGTAGACTAATGTTACTAACTAAGTTAATGATTACTTTTTTCAAGTACTTCATAATAATATGCACTTACCAATTTTTCCTTAGCGTCACTATATTGAGGGTCTCTCATTGTATCTTTACTTATACCATTTTCTTCCAAATCTTCTGGTGCTGGTTCTGTGAATATAAAAAATTGTGCATATTTATTTTTAGATATTTCTTCCTATACTGCATATTGCGTCTCTTACGTGTTCTTTCCTGCATTCAAAAACTGGTGTATTTTATTACGTACCATTTCGAAATAAATATTTTTACCATAATCTAAAAGCATTTAACTAGCGTTTATAACTATAACCCTTTATATTGTTTCTTTTTATGATAAACAGAGATACTAGTACAGATCTAAGGTGATCCCAAATAGCAACATTTATCTTAGCAAATAAATGATTTCTTTCTTTCTTTCTTCCCCCCGTATAGTTATTTTTCTCTTTGAATATTACACATTTCTCTACGAAGGTAAATGAGTAACTAACTTAACCAACACCACTTCACTTTTGTACTAAAATATTTGTATGAATGGAAGGCGGTTATAAGTATTTTAAAGCGATTTAAACCTTTTTTAATTAGCGGGCTCTTGGGCGGCGCAGGCGGCGGCGGGGGCGGAGGCTCGGCCAGCACGTGCGCGTGTAGGGCCACCTCCGCGTGACGGAATTCTTTCACCATCTCATTGCAGCGCTGCTGAGCCATGCGCCACACCTACCACAAATATTGCTTTTATAGTCTGACCAAAGAAATAAGACGCCTTGCCATATTGCGGGATTTCAATGGAACTAATTTAAAAGGGAAATTGTTGCTATAGTCGTAAAAATATACACGTGGCGCCCCCAGAGCAGGCTTCTTATTTCTTTGGTCAGGCTTTACAGTTCAGCCCTGGATACTGATTTTTTTAAACAAGAAATATATAGTAGCATATTCCAACGAGGGAAAATATTGCAGCCAATACTCATGTACTAATTTTAAACACAGATTTAGCGATAGGGGTAAGATCGAGTTTACAATTACAACAATAGGATAAGATCGTTTGAGAGCACTTTTTGTTTCGTTATGTTTCTGTCTGCGATTATTTACTCGTACCATCAAAATGCTTACTGTAAAAATTGCCTCAGTACTACTGTTGAACTGAATGATTTTGAAAACACAATAAGAGTTTTGCATTAAATACTTTTTTTTGCCGCTAGATGCAAGGCGTAAGCGAAAGCCCGGCCGTTGTGAAGATCTTAGGGCGTTGGCAGTGTCCACTGAGTTCATCAAAACCTTAAAACAAAGAAGTAAGAAAAGAAGATTACGTACAGCTGGAAAAAAAGTCGTGAAACGAAACTAATCTTCTTTCTCAGAAATATCCATAATTTGGAGCGTGACAGCATGATATTAGGTCCTTACATATGAAATTGCCGTTCAGTATCAAAAAAGTGAAACAAGTTTTTTTTAATGAAATTATTATTTAATCAATCGAAGTATGCGCCGTTGTTATCGATACACTTCCGCCATTTTATAGGCAGATCATTGATACCTTTGGAAAAAAAATCCTGGGAGCGAGAGTCTATGAACTGTTTGAAGGCGGTTTTGACTGCCTCATCAGATTTGAAATTTTTCCCTTGTAAAAAGTTATCCAAATTTTGAAAAAAGTGGTAATCAGTTGGGGCAAGATCTGGAGAGTATGGTGGGTGACGCAGATCTTGCCCCAACCGATTACCACTTTTTTCAAAATTTGGATAACTTTTTACAAGGAAAAAATTTCAAATCTGATGAGGCAGTCAAAACCGCCTTCAAACAGTTCATAGACTCTCGCTCCCAGGATTTTTTTTCCAAAGGTATCTATGATCTGCCTATAAAATGGCGGAAGTGTATCGATAACAACGGCGCATACTTCGATTGATTAAATAATAATTTCATTAAAAAAAACTTGTTTCACTTTTTTGATACAAAACGGCAATTTCATATGTAAGGACCTAATATAAAATGGCAACACCATAAAGGAAGTGGCGCCCCTATTAATTTCATTACTTTTTTGCCAGACAGAATGTACGGTCACGTTCATTAGTCCAGTCATATCACGTGCATCTATACCTTAAATGAACTTTTTTTCCAAAAGCGTTTAGGACACATCATTTGAAGTAAAATATTGAGTCCAGTACACTGTAAACGTAACCCAAAAAATAGAATAGCAAACCTTTAGGAAAAAAGTTATTTGAAAGTATAAAAGCAGATGATATGACTGCACTAATGCACTTGACTGTACCTGCGTGAACTTGTAGTCGTTGATCTTAGCGAACTGGTATGACTTCTTCTCGAGCGAAGCCATGGAGTGCATGAGGCGCTTGATCTCAGCGTCAGCGCGCTGTTCTTCCAGCGCCCCCTCCTCGGCCGCCTTCCTGATCTTGGCGCGCAGAGCGTTCGCTATATCGGACATCTTGTTCAACTTCCGCTTCTGCTGCGAGCGGACGAACAAGTTCTCTTCTTCGCGCTTTTTGAGCACCTACAAATGTTTTGGGTCGCCGTAAAACTATCCGTTTCTACACACATTAAAGTGCGACATAAAAGAGTAGAAATTAAAAAGTAGCACCACTGTAGTGTCGTCCCTTTCCAATTAATTTATCGTGAAAATGAGACGACACCACAATCTTGCTACTTTTTAATTTCTACTCTTTTTTGTCAGACTGTACACGTAGTTAAAAATCCAAACGTATATTTGAAAATTGTGCACATAGAACACTTACTTGGTAATTATATCCAATTTTCTCCGTGTTAATAAGACACGTCGCTTTCAGTTTCTCCAATTCTTTCTGCAGCTCTTGTATTAAAGTCTCTAATTCTATTTTTGACTCGCGAAACTTTTCGTGGTGCTCCCACATTATTTGTTCCATTTTTTCTTTGTGCTCCTCCAACTAAAAATGTAGGTATTTAGTTAGAATTTCAGTTAATTTATCTAAGAAATTATTTCTATATGACAAAATCTGTAATTTTCAGTAAAAAAGAAAACTAATTGAATTAACTAGCCAGTAAAAAAATGGCGAACTTTTAAAAATAATTTACCTATCTTAAAATTACAAAATCCTTTAGGTACCAACTAAAATACATACTTCGTAGTTGGAAATTTTAAACATCTTAGGCCTTTCAAATAGTGTCAGAAACGATACAGGTACACGAGCCAGCACATAAAGACAGTGGCATTACCATTGGGATAGATAAGTTTTGCAATATGAATAGATAACTTGAGTTGTACACTGTAGGTACCATGCAAATATATATTCTTCCTCTTCTTTATTATTATCTTTCTTTCTATAGTTTACCCATGCAGTGGTTCTTAACCAGTGGTCCGCGGACCACGGTGGTCCCTAGAGACATTCCAAGTGGTTCGCGAAGCGATCGTAAATGGTACCGTAAGTATATTACCAACTAGGTTTCCGCCTCGCAGCACCGCATGCATTAACAGTTTTTCCCGTGGGAATGAAGAATTTCCTCACGGTAAAAGGTAACCTACGTTATTTCCCAAGGTCTATTACATATTTATACCAAACATTAAAATCGGTTCAGTAGATTAACCTATGTAAACTATTCAATGCAAACAAACAGTAAAATCTTTCCTCTTTATAATATTAGCATAGACTAGTATACATAAATCAACTGGGTGGTCCCTGGCAAGACATAAATTTGGCAAAATGGTCCCTCATGCCAAAAAGGTTAAGAATCACTGGTCTAAAAAAACAAAGTCTAACACTTCGACCACGTGACTTGACACAAGCCTACGTCATCTGCTGTTCATCCTTGTGGAATAATACGCATTCGATAAGGATGAACAGCAGATGACGTAGCTTGTGTCAAGTTTCCAGACCTTGTTGTTTTAGAGCATGAGTTTACCTGTTGTGTTTTGAGCAGTATGTGCAGCTGTTCCAGTTTACCTGTTGTGTTTTGAGCAGTATGTGCAGTTGTTCCAGTGTACCTGTTGTGTTTTGAGCAGTATGTGCAGCTGTTCCAGTTTACCTGTTGTGTTTTGAGCAGTATGTGCAGTTGTTCCAGTTTACCTGTTGTGTTTTGAGCAGTATGTGCAGTTGTTCCAGTGTACCTGTTGTGTTTTGAGCAGTATGTGCAGCTGTTCCAGTTTACCTGTTGTGTTTTGAGCAGTATGTGCAGTTGTTCCAGTTTACCTGTTGTGTTTTGAGCAGTATGTGCAGTTGTTCCAGTGTACCTGTTGTGTTTTGAGCAGTATGTGCAGCTGTTCCAGTTTACCTGTTGTGTTTTGAGCAGTATGTGCAGCTGTTCCAGTTTACCTGTTGTGTTTTGAGCAGTATGTGCAGCTGTTCCAGTTTACCTGTTGTGTTTTGAGCAGTATGTGCAGTTGTTCCAGTGTACCTGTTGTGTTTTGAGCAGTATGTGCAGCTGTTCCAGTTTACCTGTTGTGTTTTGAGCAGTATGTGCAGTTGTTCCAGTTTACCTGTTGTGTTTTGAGCAGTATGTGCAGCTGTTCCAGTGTACCTGTTGTGTTTTGAGCAGTATGTGCAGCTGTTCCAGTTTACCTGTTGTGTTTTGAGCAGTATGTGCAGTTGTTCCAGTTTACCTGTTGTGTTTTGAGCAGTATGTGCAGTTGTTCCAGTGTACCTGTTGTGTTTTGAGCAGTATGTGCAGCTGTTCCAGTTTACCTGTTGTGTTTTGAGCAGTATGTGCAGCTGTTCCAGTTTACCTGTTGTGTTTTGAGCAGTATGTGCAGTTGTTCCAGTTTACCTGTTGTGTTTTGAGCAGTATGTGCAGTTGTTCCAGTGTACCTGTTGTGTTTTGAGCAGTATGTGCAGCTGTTCCAGTTTACCTGTTGTGTTTTGAGCAGTATGTGCAGCTGTTCCAGTTTACCTGTTGTGTTTTGAGCAGTATGTGCAGCTGTTCCAGTGTACCTGTTGTGTTTTGAGCAGTATGTGCAGCTGTTCCTCCTTGTCGCGCTGCTTGTAGAGCGCCTCCCAGCGCTTGTTGTTGTGCTCCACCATGGCCTCGCGCTCGATGTGCAGCGCCTGCTCGATCAGCCCCAGCTGCGTCTCGTACGCCTTCTGCAGGATCCCCAGCTGCTTCTCTATCCTCTCTGACAGCTCTTTTATGTCGTTGTCCTGAAAATGTATAAACGAAATTAATATATTCTCTTTGACGTTTAGACTTAACGTCTACTGACGTGTAGCTTTTAAATTCTTAATTTTTAACCCCCAACGAAAAAGAGGTGCGTTATAAGTTTGACGTGTGTGTCTGTCTGTCTGTCTGTGGCATCGTAGCTCATAAACGGATGCACCGATTTTGGTCTAGTTTTTTTTTGTTTGCAAGGTATCACAATCGAGTGTTTTTAGCTATGATCCAAGAAAATATCTTCAGCCATTTGAAGATTATCAGCTCTTCTCTAGTTGTTGAAAGGATCAAGTAACGGTTTTGTGTCGGAGGTTATGAATTTTTTTTATTTAGTGCTATATGTACCTGTTTCTGGAGATCTTCGTAATATTGAATATCCATGGTTTTAAGGTCAGCCTTCAGTTGCTCAATCAGGTCTGTTTTCTTCTGCAATAGTTCGTCAGCTCTAATCTTTTGTTCTTTCATCGCCGCGTCGATATCCAGAGGATCTCTTATCTTAGACATGGCCTCCCAGTTTTCAGAGACTGCGTCGTACAAAAGTTGGGTTTCTGCTGCTTCTTCTTCTATCTGCTCGAACAGCTCTGGATAAAGAAGACAGGGTAGTTTGAGATTAATCTTTAGCTTAAATGAGGGTTATTTCCAACACAATAGAAATCACTAAAACGGCTTAGGAGGATCAAATATCTATACTATAGGAACGTTATATAGATGTGCAAGTAGAATAGAATAGAAAATAATACACTGCACGTTTCTAATGCTATGTATGTAGCAATAAGGCTACCTTTTGACTTTATTGTCACATAAACTGCGTGATTTACATTTACCATTAAAAACCAAATGCGTAGGTACTACTTACGTGTTATCGTAAGAAGTCACTTGATCACAAGTTTGAGTAAGGTCAAAAGTAAAGTAGTATTTTCGTAAAATGTTACGTGGTATAAGTTTAAATGAAGTGAATCTTATTTTAGAAGTAAAGACCGACCAGAGAAATAAGAAACCTCGCCATATTGCGGAATTTCAATGCAACTAATTTTACAAGGGAAATTGCTGCCATAGTTCGTAATATACACGTACACGAAATATACACGTGGCGCCCCCAGAGCAGGTTTCTTATTTCTTTGATCAGGCTTTACCTACATAGAATTTTCAGACGGATTTGGTTTCACTCATTGTCTAAGAAAACAAGGTCTAACCGTTAGACCACGTGACTGACACGAGCCTACGTCATTTTGCGCTGTTCATCCTTGTATGTCTATTAACACGCATTCGACAAGGATGAACAGCGCAAGATGACGTAGGTTTGTGTCAGTCACGTGGTCTATTGGTTAGACCTTGTTTTCTTAGACCATGGTTTCACTGTACTGTACTATAGGAAGAGATAATGAATGATGCGTACTTAAGAGATAGGTAATGAATGATGCGTACTTGTCATTTTGTCCAGGTTAATGTTCCTGCGCTCGACCTCCCGCTCGTCGGTGGTGACCCTCACGTTGGTGACCTTGGCAGTGCCGTCCAGCACCAGCCGCTGCAACTCCTCGGCAGCTTTAGTCGTGGCCAGCTCCACCACCCCCATCTCCTCTTCGGCTATCACCTCTTCCGGAGGATTCTCAGCCCTATAAATATACTTGTAATACTATTTCCTATGTCCTAAGTATTAAACTTTTTTTTAAGTTCCCGTTGGTGTACAGGCTAATAAAACTTTCACATGAATTTCATTAAAATAAAAAAAAATCAAAATTACTTTTTTCATCATACTTAGGCTCCCTTAAAACACTTAATGACGTCACTTAAGAAGTTACCGTATTACCTTTATTTCACACTAGCTTTCCGCTCACGTTAATAGGTTTTACCGTGGGAATGAGGTATTTTCTCGCGGTATAAAAAGTAGCCTATCCTATGTCGTATTCTGATGTATAAGGTATATTATAGTAAAGTTTCCTTAAAATCCATTCAGTAGTTTTTTACCAACCCGCACTGGGCCAGCGTGGTCGACTAAGGCCTATTCACCCTGATTTCAGGGTAGGCTCGAGCCCCTCGGTGGGGACATAATATGAGCTGTAAACAACAGTAGTTTTTACGTGAACGAGTAACAACATACATCCATACTTACAAACTTTCGCGTATTATCTTACTTTCTGATAGCCTCTTGCCGTCGCTGGATTCGCAGCCATCTCGCAGCCTTCCTCTCCTCAGGGTCTGCAGAAGTGACCTGCGGTTCTTTGGGTGCCAAAACATCTTCCTCATCGTCGTCACCGAATCGATTCATGATTTAAATTATATTGTACTACAAAAAATATCTAAAAACTATTCGTGGCAAAAATTACTTGACAAAATAAATACGCGGAATGCGTTGCTATGGTTACGATACGAGGTAACCATTGTTATTTACCACGGAGATTGACTGGCTTTACTGCACACATTCTTTTGCTTGAAAACATTATGTCGGTCTTTGATGTCAGTGCCATAAGAACAATCGTTTGTTCCCGTACTACTTAGAGCAACGCCGGCCTTCCGTGCCGGAACGGAAGGCCCGCGTTGCTCTAAGCCGTACTACGGTGGTGTGCTTTCTTATTAAACTACTTCAAAAAAAGGAGGAGTTTCTCAATTTGACCGTATATATTTTTTTCATGACTTACATAGTCCGATAGTTCTTACTAAATCTGTACAATTCGGCACCCTTCGTCCATTTCCCTGCTTACTTTTACCCTCCGGAACCTTCGGTCTACTTTCCCGATGAAGTTAGCCGTATAAACAAATAATGGGGGATCTACAGCGAAGATTGCGACATCGTGCAGTTACTTGTCTGCTAAACAAACTAATAGACCTTTAGTTGAAGTAAACACCATATTCTGTATTGTCGACTATTATTAGGCTAACTGTTGACAGATCCTTGTGGAGACCCTTGGAGGAGGCCTTTGTCCAGCAGTGGACGTCTTTCGGCTGAGATGATGAGGATGATGATGAACTGTTAATCTAGTTAAAATAAAAGATAAGAAATAGGTTTTATAAAGTTTATTTAACTTAATTTACTTTTTGCTGTTAAGGATGATACCGTCGTATTTCTGTTGGAACCACTTCATGGCATCCTCCTTGGTTAGGCGATGGGGGAACCCAACCTTGCCAGTCTTGCGTCTCCTGTGCGCCACGTTGAAACCTGGAAACAACAACAAAATACTTTCATGTTTTTATACCTTTTGCGATAAAAATTGTGTATGGGACTGAATATTTTGGTTCAAATGTATTTCGGGAAATAGTTATTTCAAATTGTAACTGCTTGTGATACTTGCACTTATGAATGTGATAATCAATATGAAATTAAAATTAATACTTAGCAAAAAGTGAATCAGCAGCAATTGCCACATAGAAAACTTCAAAAACTACTACACTATACCATGAAAAATCTACAACATTCTCATAATGTAAAAATATTCTCACATAATATTCATATTGTGATATCTTTAAAGTGCAGTCTTGTCTGCCTACCACATTTCACAAAATGCTACATGGCCGACGTCTGTGTAACTGTTTATGACGCTGCTAAAAACGTCTGACAAGACGACAGAGGCCAATGATGATGATGATGAGATTTAAGTATGAAGACAGTATCACTACATAGTATAAAATAAAGTCGCTTTCTCCGTCCCTATGTCCCTTTGTACGCTTAAATCTTTAAAACTACGCAACGGATTTTGATGCGGTTTTTTTTAATAGATAGAGTGATTCAAGAGGAAGGTTTATATGTATAATACATGCATAATATACTGAAGGATAACCCACAATAACCATTTTCCCGTGCGGAGCCGGGGCGGGTCGCTAGTAGTAAATAAACAAAAGTGTTGAGAAGCAATAGCGAAATAATAAAGATATATGTCAACTAGCCTCATAAAGAATAATATCTTATGAATAAAATATTCTACCAAATAAGGACTACTTTAAATTTAATTTCGCACAAGCTTTACAGAATGTAGCTATACAAAACTTACATTCTTGAACAAATGTGCTGCTGATAAACCACCTGTTTTTTTTAGGTAGTTGAAATTTTTGATTAAATGTACAGATTTATGTGCCACATGGTTCCCTTGTTTAATTAGAAATGAACAAACCCAACTCTGTGACGCCTGCAGGTAAGTAGTCGCATTTAAAAAATGGAGGTGTACCAGATGCACTTTTACATTAGAATAACTTTTTTCTAAAACCATTTCTTATTGTTAAACACTTTATTTGTTTCTAATAGGACCTAATAAGATTAATTGAGTAAATATAAAATTGTTTGTAGTCCTGAAAAGCATGACAATGTATGTAAAGAAAGACTAGAAAAAAAAAACAGGCCATATTGCAAAAAATTAACTAATTTTATAATTATTGTTGCCAGAAACACTGAATAAAAGAGATATCATGTTTTTAATTTTTCTGGTCAGGCTACAATTTTATATTATTAGCTGAATAAATTTATATGAATTAAATGCTACTAAACCATATGTCCCTAATTAGGGACTATGGGACATGATGATGATGAAATGCTACTAAACATGATCAATAAGTAACTGACCTGGTCGTCCAAGAACAACGTAGAAGTCGAGACCATAAATACCAATAGCAGGGTCGTATTTGATACCCAGGTCAATGTGTTCCTGGATACCGAAACCGAAGTTACCGGTGGCAGAGAAGTTGTCACGTCTCAATTCATATTCTCGCACCTGGAATTAAGAAGCCATTTTATTTACCATAATTTAAATTTATGAGTAACACACATTGTAACAACACAACATTACTTCTTCTCTGCATTAATCTTGTCTATGCTTTATTCACTCTTTAATAGTTGTTATAGCAGATTTATAACAAAATAGTGTAGTTGAAACAGCAAACTGCACCATGAGCAGATAACCAGGTTTTGATAGAAAACCAAAATAAAGTAAATAGTTAAAATGTAATTTCCCTTAGTATTCTGAGCAGTAAAGAATTAGTACCCAGAAGTTGCAAATAAGAAATTTTTATTTTTGCATGAACTTAAAAAACACACCAATGATGGTTAGTGTTGTAGTAATAAGTTCATGCTGAAACTGAAAAAAACATTAATTAATTCATACTAATAAAGTTGCTTTTATTCCAAATCCATTTTGTTCCTTAATTTAGAAGAGTAATAGAATAAGAGAATACGAACCTTAAGTCCTCTCTCAAGGATCTCTTCAGCCTTGGCGCCACGAACTGTGCAGTGAACAGCAATCTTTTCATTACGACGGATACCAAAGGATCGCACAGTGTAACGAGCTTTTGAGAACACAGGCTGCTGACCAGTAAGTTGTTCCAACACCTAAAAGGTACATTTAGGTTAATTCTAACAAATGTAATTTAATCACTAGTCTCTAAAAATATACTTTTTTACTGTCATTTCAACAAAATTTTGAACTGTGTGAGGACTTAGTTCAAAAGTTGCTTTGAAATGTGATAATTTTGCATGAACATACAAAGAAACACCAAATAAAAGGTGAGTCTTGAACAATATCATGCTGTAATTTTGTCAGTCTAGTTTGGGGCGGACGAATCTGTTAGATATATCTTTTCAATCAAAAGATGTCCAGAATTTTAATACCTTTGTTGATGACTGAATGAACATGGGTACAAAACATAACCTTATAAATCAAACATTTGGTAAACAGGAGAACTTGTCTAAATCACGTGAATCTAAAACTCGTATTGCTTTTACCTTAGCCGCACGAGTCAGCCTGTCTCCAGACTCTCCGACACAGATGTTCAGACAGAGTTTCCTGATGTGGAGGTTTCTCATAACATTTTTGGAGTTGTCTTTTGGAGGCTTCATAGCCTTCTTGTCTTTCTTGCTCTGCTTGAGCGGCTGTTTCGGAACTGGTACACGCTAGAAAACACACGACACTCATTATAATTTAACAATCCACAGCAAATTATGAATTAACACAAGTAAGGTTAGCCGTGTTTGTGGAAATTGAGAAAAGAACCCAATTGTAAAAAATACGGGTTATGACGTATATATGTCACTACAAATTTACACTTTCACTAATAATTTTATCTTATTCATCAATATATGGACGGATTTAAACAGATAAATGTATTCCAGTTTTACAAAACACCTACCGCCATGGCTACGATTTCTTAAAAGAACTGACAGTGACAGCTGTGTTGACGACAGTGAAACACAAAAGGATCGAAACCGAATGGAGTAACAAATATCCCGAAAATAAATAAAACGTTAAATAGACGTTTAAGGGTAGTTAAGTTACTGGGGTCTCACTGAGGTTAATATCTCTCTTATGTCAAATCTAAACATAATAGATTAGATGTGCCCTGAATTTTTGTTAACATAGTCCATCCATCCACCCAATACGTAAAAAGAGTTTCAATTTTCCGAAATAAGACAGAAATACTTATAATGGCAACATTGAATATGGCATGGCAGTCGGCATAGACAAAATTAAACGTCAATATTTTTTTAATGAACTGTTTGATTGCTTTGGATACAAAGTTTTTAGTCATTCATACATAAATAAACGTCAATCTCAATATTATTATTATTCTCAATAATAGTGGCAATGTTACCATTTAATATAATATGGAATTTGCCATGTATTTGCGTATTTTGTATAGAAAAGGATTGACGGAATTAATTCATTATTAATTTTATAATGAAAAACGAAAATTATTCTTTCATTTAATAAAATTTATTAAAATGAGGGTACCTACGATAAAATAAATATTACAATTAGTAGTTGAAGTTTAGTTCATATAAAGCACAAAATCTTTAGATTGTTTAGACTTATGTAAATATAATATTGTTATTTTCCTATAAATACAACATAAGTTTGTATTAAGTACAGAGAAGAAAAATATGTAAAAAAAACACCTACCTAACTAGATTTAATACTTCAAGCAATATAAAAAATGGATCAAGTATACAGACAAATTAATCTTACTTGATGACCAAAATAAGAACAGTAAGTGTAGATTGTTTATTATCATAACCTAAAAAGAACCACTATCTATCGCTGTTTACTGGATAAAAATAAGCTTTTACACCTATCTATCTACCTAGATACTTATTCTGTTACCACCTATTTCTATTTTTATCTAGAATAAACCTATTCATTATTAATTCATATTATAATGCGTTACAGATACGCAGCGAGTTATTAGTCACACAAACATATTGACACCGAACAGGTTGGAAAATGTTACATGCGGAAGAAAATGAAATCATAATTGTAAAGAAATTTCAAAGATATTATTGTACAGTTTGTAAAATATACACAAATTCTGATAATCAACTCAATGAACATTTAGAAGGAATCCGACACTTACAAAATCGAAACAAAGTAACTAAACCTGAAATATCCAACGAAAGTAATCTTGATTACAATCTAAGCGTTTATTACATTCCAATATCTATACTAATTATCATAGCAACATACGTTTTCTGTTATTCAATAATTAAGCTGTCTGAGCGACACAGCATATCCTACTGTGAATAATAATAATATATAGGTATGTAATAGCCATTACGATCAATTTAACGACGCCTTAAATTTCGCGCCATTATTTTAATTGGCGGAGAAGCCGTTCCCAAGCGTTCACGGCTTCTATGCGCACGAACGAACGCGCAGAACAATGAGGTAGCAGCCATTTTATGTCGGTGTCTAAGAAAAACATAATCCGAATGGCCAATCTTAACAAAATTGTGTAATTAGTGCTATAATTTATGTGTTTCTGTACACGCTACTATAAATAGGTGTTTCTTTACTTATGTGAGTAGAAACCAAGTTTTGCTATATATATGTAACGATAGATTAGCATAAGCGCAATGTAACTTGCATAAAAAAGGAATAATAATAAATTTATATCTCATTCCCTCCTCTCATTATTAAAGGTCGTTGTATTTCCAATGGGTACTAGTCGTTTATTTGTTGGTAATGTTTATGTTTACTTATGTATAGCTGAAACTATTATTCTCCAATAATTCTAATAACATTTTGTTTGAAGTACTCGCTGAGATTAGGATATGACATAACTTTCACTGTTTAAAAACGAATAAAGCATTTCAAACTTTCATTGTTTACATTATATAAATAGGAGTCATTAAATTACTTGTCGCGTAACAACCGGCGGCGTCGCGCAGCCTCGGCCTGAAAGTTGGGGACAAAATTCAATAACGAATTGGCCATTTTATTGATGGCTGGGGGGAGGGGAGGCTGGGTGGAGACAGTCGGGTCGGTGAGCTTCCGCCATTTAACATTTTGTTAAGATTTTTACTTCTTTACCCATGTTTTCTTTATGTTTACGTTTACTTATACGTATCACTAGTTGTTAGGCTCAAGTACGAATCACAAACACATTATCTATATGCGCATGCTGAAGATAAGAAACTGTACCGATGTGTGTGTTGTCTAATTTGTATAAGTGCAGTGTATGTAGGATTTTTGTTTAAGGTATTCACTAATAATCAAATTACATAATAATTATACATATTTTAGATGTCTTTGGTTTTATACACAGTAGGTTCTAATCTGTAAGAATATCCTTACTTAAATTTATGTGAAAGTTGAAACTGTAGTTAGATTGAGTAGATTAATTTGGGGCTTTATGCTTAAGTTTTGTTAATTGCAAACTGTGATGTTTCTTTTCTAATTGTATGTTTTTGTTTATTTACTAATTAAACTAATTTACTTGCACCTCATAATGCTTTTTATTTTTCCATTTGCGCTTTTTTTCACATTCGTTAGATTTTTGCATCTGTAAACCTAACAAAAAAAATATTTTATTAGTTGTAAATATGTAAAATGTAAAATGTGTTTTTTAATAACTAACTTCAGGGTTTTAGAGTAATTCACTTACAGAACTTTGAAAAAATACCTATTTTGACTTACATTCTTACAATAACTGGAATACAAAACCTGAACTTAGTTGATCTTCACATTTTTCGGAAAAAGGAAAATCTACAGAACAGATAAATGACAGCGGCATATTATACTAAAACTGACTGACTAATATTAAAATTAAAAAAAACTATAAAAAATATTATTATAAATGGACGGGGAAGGTATATTATGAGTGATCTGACATAGGTATAGATTTAGACATCGATGTTTCGTAAGTAAATTTTTAAATACTTTCTCTCTCATCTCAAATTTATTTTATAAAAAATTTGGGTGTGTTTATAGAATATTCTCTCCGTGCATAAATTATGTTAACCCCTGTATAAGTTTTCCACAAAGAAAAAGGTCAACTTTCTGTGCAGATACAAAATATAGTGCTACGAACACTTTAAATATATTAGGGACGGAGAATAAAAAGTAAGATATTTTGAAATAATGATAATAATATGAATATAATTATTAACCATCTAAACAAAAAATACTTTAACAATATTACTTTACTACTGATGAGTAACATAGAACAAAATAGGACAGGCCTAGCAGCTTTGTCCACATGATTATTAAAATAAAAATTATACAAGCGACGAACACTAATAACAATAACGAACACAACAAAAAATAGTGTTTATCGAATTTGGTGCATTTGTTCTGAAGCTACGCGCTTACATATTACCTTTATTTTGATTCATATAGGATATATTATTATTATAGAATAGAAGAAAGATCTTATAAATAAATTTCTTAAAAACAAGACAATTAGAGTAATTTTCACGGTTGCTTATATAATTCTGTAAAAAGCTGTTTTTATGCATTCCTTTGTTAGGACTTCTCGTACATCTACCGAGACTGATCTAGACCACCTGGGTGAACGAATGACGGATGGTCTTGTATTTTGACAGCCAAATCATCTTGAAACTTGGTGTATGTGTCCCCGATTTGCTATCACCATTGCTATAACCCAAAATAGAATATATTCCATTTAACTTAAAATGCATTGCATGAAAATGATACATAAATAAACGAGATGGTTTGTCATGGAAATATGAAGAGTGCTACGGTACAGTTCGGAAATGCAGAGGATGCCACTTAGTAGGTAGGTACTGAAAATCAGGGCTGTGACTCGCAATTTCCAAACAGAAAAAGGCAGGAAAAGAAAAGAAAAAAATCTGAAACTTTAACTGACCTTAATCTAAGTCTACTATAAGATCTTACATTAAATTTTTTATATTATTAGCAGCTTTTTTTATATTATTTGAAGCAATTAAGGTTATTTGGTCACGGGAAAAAAGAGAGCACACACAGCGTTGAAGCAAACGCAGAAAAATATGGTGTCGTTTGTTTTAGAATAACTTAGGACACGTTCACGAAGTTTCAAGAAATTCAAATGACTTTTTTTTTTTAAACTCCGTGTCGTTGTGAGACCTTACGTGAGACTCACTGGGCTAGACCCCTTTATTTAAAAGTTTAGAGCAAATAATAATAATATGTATTAGTGCTTAAATAGATTAAATAAATCATGGCATGCATGGATCACATACTGACAAGTACACAACACATACATTAATACTTTAAAATAAACTGTAAACCAGCCTTTAATAGTTAAAAAATTAAGAAGTGCAGACAAACAACAATTGAGAGCGAATATAATACGTATGGCTAATAATGGCTATATGCGAAAATCGTGGGACCGAACGCAGAACGTCGTCAATTAAATCGTAAAAAGCGTTATAAATAATATAATAACATGTCAATAAAATGCTGTTTTATTTATGTAACTTGCTGTACGTTACTTATATTATAAAAATAGAAGTCATCATAAAAAAAGATAATAGGTAGGTACATAGAATAGGTATGGTGTGCGTTAATCGTTATTAGCTGTGCATTAATAAAAAAAGCTTTACTTCAAGATTAATAGCGGTACGCTACAAAAATAAAAAGCTGTTGATTTAGTAATATTTTGAGTTGAGTGTTTTGCTGCGCAATCAGTAACTTTTCTGCGTAGTCGGGTTATTTTTCCACACAGAAAGTACGTTTTTGATTTGTGTTTAAATACTACCTGATGTTAAGTTAAAAACTTAAAACATTCAGGAACATAGTAAACCTCTTCCAATTTGGCGCAGAAGCATTAGCGGGATGTAATTTGGGTGATAAGATTACAAACACACGTATTTATTCCAAATTAAATGTAAGGATTTATAGTTTTGTTACAAGATATGAAGTTTAAGGGTTCGTGTAGTTTGCAAACATCTGTCAAAACATCTAATTTTCATTTTAATAACATAATTTTGGCCTTTGGCTCTGTCCGCGTTAACAGTTAATCCGGTGGAAATGAGAAATATAATCCGAGGTAAAAGGTAGCCTATGTCCTTCTCTAAGACCCGTCAGGTCCATTCTATCTCTTTAGAGACCAACCAGAAAAATAAATAAAACCTCGTCATATTTAGCAATTTTGATGGAATTCATTTTATGTTTAAAATTTTTGCATTATAACATAAAAAAACATTAAACAACCCCCAGTGCAGGCTATTTATTTTAGTGGGCAGATTTTGCTGGCCAAATAGATTCAGTGGTTTAGGCGTGTAAACGTAACAAACAGTTACTTTTTCATTTATAATATAAATGGTAGGGAATAAGAGATTAATATAAAAATAATGATTTTTTATTTTAATATTATTTATTTTGTTGCACTGTCTATGGTTTTCATAAAATTGAAAAATTACTCATTCAGCCGAAAAATGGCAACATTTTGCGATCAGCTGAAAATGAATGAATGAGACCGATTCGACCGCGCGAGTTTTAGCAAAAACTTTTCTTTGGAAAACGACGAAAAGTGTCGAAAGTTTTTCTTTTCCAAATAAAATACCTACGTATGTAGGTACATAATACTAATAAATATTATCGAAGACCTAATTTCGAAAGTTCGGGTTTGTTCGCAGGTGGCAAAATTGAGGATGGGGGTTCTGCGAAGGCACAGCCATTAGTTTCCCGGCACACTGGGGCGTGGGCGTCGGGGGTGTGGCACGGGGCGTGGGCGTCCCCGTGCCGCCCCCCGGCGACCTGCTCGCCACTATATCCATGTTCGAGCAGCAGATCAAAGCAGAGCCCATGAGGTTAGTGGAGTTCAATTATACAGACTTTTTACTTTCCAATTCCGATTGCTCCATGTTGACAATGGTCAATAAAAAAGTGCTAACGTTTGATACAGTCTGTCCTTCTTCTTTTGTAAAGTATCTCTTTATCTTTAAATCTGTATGCCATACAGTTGTGCTGCAAATTCTACAGTCTAGTTTTACAGTCTTGATAACCATCTTTTAATAGACAAAACATGATCTAATAGTTTATGAAGATAGATCTTCTTCCAAGTCATGTAAAGCAGGAACATGCCAGCCTTTATGCCGGCCTGTGTTATTATCATCAGTGATGGACAAAGAGCAAAGTATATAAATTACAATTAATTAATAAGTGCAAGCAGGTTTTCAATATCCCAATTTGATGATGTAGGCATGTTCCTCAGACTTAAGAGAATATCTGATGCAGTATATTATTATACAATGCTTTTAATTATTTGTCACCCTCTCCATTTTCTTTTGTCTTATTGCCCTCCTTTGGTGTTTACCTTCTTTTTTGGTTTCTCTGTGTGTGTCTTTTGTTTTTTTGCCAGTTGCAACCCCTTCTTAAGTTCTATTCTTTTGTTCTATATTCCTCTATTGGTTTTGACTATTTTCTCTCTCATGACTCTTTGTGATTTCCTTCTATTTATTTGTCTAACTATCTTTACCTACCTTTATATGTATAGGAAGTTTGTTGTTTTTTTTCTTTTATTTTACATTTGTTTCACAATGGTCAAGATGAACAGCAGTCTGGGGCGCCGCATGTTCTTTTTGTAGTTATTTTTTTTTATATAAAGTTAGTTTAAGAAAATATTACAAAATGCCGAGGATTTTTTTTCTGGTCGGGCTTTATGATAGCTACAAGGTACATCATTAACATTAACAGCTCATATATGTCCCCACCGAGGGGCTCGAGCCTACCCTCAAATCAGGGTGAATAGGCCTTAGTCAACCACGCTGGCCCACTGCGGGTTGGTAAACTTCACACACAACCCTTGAATTCGGAAGTGTATGCAGGTTTCCTCATGATGTTTTCCTTCACCGTAAGAGCGTCGAATAAGCGTAGGTACATATAAATTCGAAAATCGTAAACAACTTGGTAAAATACGTGCCGAGCATCGAAGATGGTGTCGAGGTTCGAACCCGCGAACGTCCGAATGGAAGTCAACGGCTCTAGCCACTTGGCCATCGACGCTCTACAAGGTATAGGCAATTTATTTTTTAGCTCTTGTTACAGCTTCTACACGCCGCACTCTCACCTACACGGCGGCGCGCCCGCGATCGTGCGCTCGGACTCCGCGCAAGTGATCAACATGCACCACCACCAGGAAGACTCCAAGGACAGCCTCATCGCCCAGCAGCAGGTCCACCAGCAGGATCTCTTGGACCAGCATCAGCAGCAGGAACTGCAACAGCACCAGGATGACGAGGTAAGCATACTAATATTATAAATAGCATGGTCTAAGAAAACAAGGTCTAACCGTTAGACCACGTGACTGACACAAGCCTACGTCATTTTGCGCTGTTCATCCGTGTTAATAAACACGCATTCGACAAGGAATGAACAGCGCAAGATGATGTAGGTTTGTGTCAGTCACGTTGTCTAATGGTTAGACCTTGTTTTCTTAGACCATGTATAAATAGGAAAGATTTGAATTTGTGTGTTTGTGAATGTTTGTAATGAATAAACTCAAAAACTACTATGTCGATTTCAAAAATTCTTTCACCATTAAAAAGCTACATTCAAACTGAGTAAAATAGGCTACCTTTTACCGCGGGAAAATGCCTCGGGGAAAACTGTTAACTCGGGCGGAGCCGCGGCGGAAAGCTAGTTTATCATAATCAGAAACCATATCGAATATCCAAAAAAACTAATCTGTGTGTGGCAAGGATGTAGGAGGGGTCAAAAAACATAAAAATCGTAACATTGTTTATAAGAGCCCCTCATCGGAAATCCACTGTTATACTAAGGGCTGACGACCACAATCCAATGACCAGAGGTATGGTCGGTTATGAACAGTCCAAGCTAACCATGTGGCTCGCGATTCCGTCCTTTATCGTATATAAGAATGGTGCAAAATCCGAATTGAGCAATTTGACCAGCTTGTGACTGTGCCTATTGAACACTCGAAAGGTTCTCCCACTACTATTACTATGCCAACCTAGCAAAATGCTAAAATGTTAGCATAAGGACTCTCCCTTGGAAGGGATGTGTCGCCGTAATCCCCACGCTTGACAAGCGGGCTGGGGATCGCAGTTGTTGGTTATACAGAACAGATTATAATAATAATAATATCTTTATTTCAAAACTTATACTATTTGAATGTAACAATACAAAGAACCAGATTAATAGAACCCTGGTTTCTGGGTGCTCCCATTCAGCAATCATTGTCATGTTACAAACATTGTATAACAGTTACATAATGTTATATAACTTTTTTTACAGCTAAGCTTTAAAGGGATGGATGATGAAGGAGTTGAAATGGAAATGGACAGTCGCCAGTGTTCTCAGGTAAACATAAGCTTTTTATCATTTGGGAAACGCTCGGTTCAAATGCATTTTTCATGAACATTATCTATTTATTCTCATCTTTGTCATGTAATATAACAAGGAATTAACATTATAGTAAGAATATGTTTTCACCAGGGTATGGGTGTGGATATGGGGTCAGTTCAGACTAAAATGGAGGTGTCAAACGGGGGTGGGCAGTCGGCGCCGCGGTCCAAGCCGCAGGCCTGTAAGGTAAGTCGGCCTTTTCGTCGTAGAAAGTATTCGAGAG
Source organism: Teleiodes luculella (assembly GCA_948473455.1). Taxonomy (NCBI): domain Eukaryota; kingdom Metazoa; phylum Arthropoda; class Insecta; order Lepidoptera; family Gelechiidae; genus Teleiodes; species Teleiodes luculella. The sequence goes on from OX419597.1 coordinate 6,972,726, forward strand.
ATATACTTGCATACTAAGAATTTTCATGGGGCCTTATTGTCTTCCATCTTTATTTTAACTTATCATCTAGCTTTGTGACAACCAATAAAAATATACTCAATAAACATAGTAATTTTTAAACACAAGAACTCACTTCCAAAAACCGAGTTGATTGTTAAAGGGTTTGTACTTTTTTGTTTTGATTAAAAACTCCTTTACCATTGTATGTATTTAATTAAGATAAGATAAGATAAGATAAAATTTATTTCAATACAAAACTTAGCCTAATTAATAACTAAACTTAAAATACATATGAGAGTTTTAAAGTACGCCATGTCAGTTTGGTTACCTATTTGTGTTTTGTTTTATATTCTCAAACAAACGCATTTCCAGGTTTGCGGCAAAGTCTTGTCGTCTGCTTCGTCGTACTACGTCCACATGAAGCTTCACTCCGGCAACAAACCCTTTCAATGCACGGTAAGCTTTAAAATTCAGTCACTATGACTACATCTATATATATGCCCTTAGAGTATAAATAAAAAAAAATGCCCTTCAGTTGAGGGGCCTTGCTATCCATCACTCATGTCATGATATTGAAATGTGCGGAGTTAGGGAGACAGAATAACACGACAGTAGTTGGTAATAGACTGAACATTTATTAAGTAAAATACAAGGGTTTATATATTAAATTTTCGTGTCGTTGAACTACATGCTTTAACCCTGACATTTACCATATCTAGAATAATATTGAGTTACATTGATATTTAATACATTGTTATTATAAACATCTTAACTAACTTATTCCATATAAGGTACCGTTATGGTCATCTGATATTCTATGTTTTCATATCTAAAATAATATCAAGTTACAATGATATTCAATACATTTGTTTTTATAAACATCTTAACTAGGTTACTCCATACAAGGTACCGTTACGGTAATCTGATATTCAATGTTTATGTAATAAAATATTAATTAATTTATCTTATCATTTTCCCAATATGGTTAAGTAGGACATACCTTTGTACCTACACTACACCTTCCCCCTTTTTTTTTGAGACAAAAATTTACTAAACAATTTTTGGCTTAAAATACAAACTATGTACTATAAAATATAGTAAAAATCAATATTATTATTATTACGTAATATGCTGTTCAGTAATACAATTTTTCACTTACATTTCTACATTTGACGATACAATGTCTTTTTTTTTTTACTTATTTATTTGGTTAATATATTATGTATTTCTTAGTTCTATTTTTATGAATTATATTTTCTTTACCTGAATATATTATTTCTAATTAATAAAAAAAAGAAAATAGAGAAAAATTGGACCATATACTGTGCTCGATGATATGGGCGTGAATGTAAAAATATTATATTCTTGCTCTTATATTTATTTCTCTATGTTTATTAGTTATATATTTTTTTAATTTCTTAAACTTCTAAATACTTAATTAATATGATTATACTGTTAAAATATTGTATTCTTGTTCTTATATTTATTTCTTTATCTTTATTAGTTATATATTTTTTAATTTCTTAAACATATTTAATACCTAATATGATTATACTGGCGATACTTTTATTGTACTGTTGGCAATCTTTACTTTAAATTTTATTTTCACTTGTTTCTTATATTCATAATTCGATTACATTTCTTATTATTATTATTATTATTAATATTATTTTCAAAATAATTCCTCTTTAATTAAGCAATATAATGCTTACCGTTTTTATTACTTTTTATTTCAAATAGCTTTTACTCTACATAATACTTTTGTCTTATCTGAGTTTTAATTATTTCATCTTCATATCTTTTTTTAAAATATTACTAGACCGATATATGTTTAACTTTTGATAGTGATTTTTAATCTTATTAACATCTATGCACTGTGTGCTTCGTCTTATTCATCTTATTCATTGTCGAACGCCCTTGAGATTTATAAGTAAATGATTGTTTAAAGTTTCTTTCCGAAATTGTTTTTCGTATTGAGGTACCTATATTAATGTTATTAAGTGAGTTTTGTAAGTACTGTCACCTTTTTACTAACGTAAGTATTTATTTACTTATCGGGTAGCGATCCCTTTTTATTATTATACATGGTACTTAACATGAGTCGACTCTACTATAAAATAATGGCAATACATATTTGTATGCCGGGTCGTCGTGGCGCCACGCCCTTACTATATGTAAGTACAATTTATTTGAGCTCTTACAAACCATTTCCAACATAATTCACTGTGCAATCTCGTTGACACTATGATCACATGAAGGATTGGGACCCAACAAAAACGTACCAATGTATATGTACTTATAGTACTTATTTGTGTCTTTGCTTTTGGTTACCAATAATTACGCGAGGAAAGCTCGTTTCGTTCACGATCAAAAATTAGTGTGGACACTCATTATATAGGCAATCATTATTTTGATTCACCCTACAGTATTTACTCTTCATATTGGAGCTCGTCCATCCTATGTTAAGTCAGTGACTAGTAGAATTTGACCTATTTGTTACTTACTACTTCTTGTGTGTGTACTTACTTTTTAGCGCTATATTTTACTCACTTTTATTTACTTTCTTTATTTGATTTAAAATTATTTTTTAATTTAATTTTCGTTCTTACTATAAGATTTTCATTTATTTTCCACTGAACAAATTGATTGACTGTAATTTAAAATAACCTTTGCCTGGCCAGTACAAAAGCTTTCTAAAACAGTTTACCAATCTATTCCCGTGTTTACGATTATTCACTATCTGTTCTTATTTACTTTTACTCAGTGATATTCTATCGGTTCGTTTTCTTATTATATTTTGTTCATGGGTGTTTTACTCTCAATCAAATATTGAGGAATTTAGTATTCGCAACTGGGGACTTATTTTTAAAACTCTTTGTTATAAATATTCTTTTCTTTTTTTTTTTATTTAGTATTGATTTTCATTTCCGCAATAATAAAAACTGTTTTATATCCATCTATTTTTTGTCTTAAAGGTGATCTGACTTCTACGCATTTTAAATGGTTATCAATTATTTTTATACAGAATTTTGATAATGTAAACTCATGTTCATGTTATAGCTTCTTAGAATGACCGTAGTCGTGTATAAAATACATGACTAATTAAGAGCTGAAGTTGTTACTATTTATTCATTTTTAGCACCTTGTATGTATTTTTATAATGACAAATCATTCTTTACTGACACAATACTTATTTATTTTTGTACTTTGCTAACCTTCACTGAATTTGCTAATAACCGTTTTTTTTTTCTGCTTTCATCTTATACACAAGCCTTATCCACCTATCAATTTATAATACTCTGTCTGTATATCTCTGAATTATTATTTGTTGTGTTTTGCAAAACATAGCTAAGTCTCTCTGGGTTGAGACACAATGTTAACAAGGATGGCAAGTAAATGATGATATTATTTTGACTAGCAACATAATCTGGTTGCTTTAATATTTTGTAATAGTCCTGTTCATTGAAACTCTATTCCGGTAAATCTTTCGGTTTTTTTAAATTTACCTACTACTCTTGGATGGCCATTCCAATTATAGCCTGAAACACTATCACCGAACTATTTTCTTGCACTTCGCTTTCTTTTTGTTTCTTTTTGTGCTCTAGTCATAACTGCGAGTACCTGCTCTGACTTTTGTTTTAGTTGTTCACTAGTAATTTCTATTCTAGATAACGCGTCCGCAGCTGCATTATCTTTTCCTTTCAAATAATCTACCGTGAAATCGTACTCTTCTAAACACAAACGAAACTTAGTTTATCGACTTGATGGGTTCGTAATGTTAAACAAATAAATTAATGGACGATGATCTGTTTTAATTCTGAATTTTCGCCCATACAAATATGGTCTAAAATGTTTTACTGCCCATAATATGGCTAAAAGTTACTTTTCTATAAACGGATAAAAAATATTTTTGCACTATTTAAAGGTCGACTTGCATATGCGGCTTACCGTTCTTATTCGATAAAACACATCCTAACGCTATGCCTGACGCATCCGTGTGTAGAGCTATCTTCGTTCGTCACTATCGTGTCAGCATATCATGTTGCAGTTAAGGTGAACACTTTGTCATTATTAATTGGTGACTTGTTTTTTTTTTTAATTAATGTTTGTTTTTCTTTTATTTATATGCGTGTTTCTGAAAGCGCGTCAGTTTTGTCTTTTTTAATATTTCCTCATTTTAGTTACCTTTCTTTAAAACTCAGTTTTATTGCGATTCGTTTACATATTTTCATTTGATTATTATTATTATTTTTTACTTTCTTATGCTAGTTTTAATATTTGCCATTTTTATTTTGATCTAATTAAGTGAAAATAAAATTGTTTATCTTTTTTTTATTTTAAAGCACTTTAACTATATATTTATTTTATTAAATTGTAAGCGTTCTTTTATTATTTCCCTTCATTAATTATATTACTTATATTGCCAACAGTATTTAATTATGCTCACGGATAATGTAATTAATTATTTGTTTAAGCAAATGTTTTCCTTATTTTACTTGTTACTCATGATATAAAAATTATAATTACTTTTATTTATTACATGATCCGTGGCTATCTTAAACATACAACTTACATTTTAGGTTTAACTCTGGCTACATTGCTTGCTTCTCCTTAACATCGCGTCGCTCTGGCGCACGGCAGGGATACCTTACATTCAGCGCATCTTAATATTCATATCTCCCTGCAGCATCCACTTCGGACACGAACTTCTCCCTGCGCCCAGCAAGTCATCATCATCGTCATAATCATAATCGCGATTCAACATCTTCATTTGTTTCCTGGTGTAGCCGCTTTTTTTTTTAATCTGGCTGTAATATTTTCTTCTTCGGGTTACCTGATTGCTCGTCTTTCGCTTTCTTCTTAAACCTGGCGTTGTTATATTTTTTTGCCTTTTACTGCAGCATACGCTAGTAATGATCTTGATCTTCTTCCAGTAGGAACTTGTTTCTTCTACTGATCTCAGCTAGTTAATAGTCATAATTACCGTCGTTGGATTTCATCATTTGTCTCTTCTAACTCTGTTTCTCTCTGATTTTCTTCTACCTGTTATTAATCGTTCTGCTGCTATACTGGTTCTTTCTTTTGAATTCTGGTGCGATGTGCAGTTCCGAACTATATTTATTTTGTAATTTTAATGGTTCCAGCTGTTTTTGTTACAACTGAATTTATTTATTTGCCGTCGCGTTTATTTTTTTTTAAACTGTAGTTCGATACTAGCTTTTATTTCATTCGCGTTTTTCGCCGATTAATTTTTCGTTGTTTCAATATTATTTTTCTCCTAGTTGTCTTTACTCGGTTTCTCTTAATTTTTATTCCATTAAATCGCAATCTGGTGCAGGTGTGGTCCCGATATTTAAGCTTTAGTTGTTCTGTTTGAAAATATACTTTTAGCGAGATATATTTTTTTTTATTTTTTTTTAAATTGATATATTTTTAACTCGCGGCACTACATTACAACATATGGCTCGGAACCCACAACGTACCAGCACTGCCAGAAGGCAGTGGCTGGCAGGGTCGCCATGAAATGTGCGGAGTTAGGGAGACAGAATAACACGACAGTAGTTGGTAATAGACTGAACATTTATTAAGTAAAATACAAGGGTTTATATATTAAATTTTCGTGTCGTTGAACTACATGCTTTAACCCTGACATTTACCATATCTAGAATAATATTGAGTTACATTGATATTTAATACATTGTTATTATAAACATCTTAACTAACTTATTCCATATAAGGTACCGTTATGGTCATCTGATATTCTATGTTTTCATATCTAAAATAATATCAAGTTACAATGATATTCAATACATTTGTTTTTATAAACATCTTAACTAGGTTACTCCATACAAGGTACCGTTACGGTAATCTGATATTCAATGTTTATGTAATAAAATATTAATTAATTTATCTTATCATTTTCCCAATATGGTTAAGTAGGACATACCTTTGTACCTACACTACAATATAACCTTACAGGTAGTATTCTAAGTGCTGTCGATGGAAAATTGCAGAAAACAATTATATCACGATGCACGAACGAACAGTCTGTACTAACTTGGCATATGTTTTTTTTTATTCTGTCGTTTTATTGCAATAGCAACACCAGTGATTGATTGAATAAGTGTATTGCTCATATTCGTGCAGCACCTTCAAATCTCGTCAATTAGGTGGTGCTATGACAAAAAGTAGCTGGCAGCATCTGGATAACAGAACCACTAAAGATAGTGCTCAGTGGCGAACATTAGGAGAGGTCTGTGTCCAACTTGAGCCTACACTATTAATTATTTTCGCTTGCATGCAACATCAAATGTGAATGAAAGCTGAGTTCTAAAATGTTTTTCACGTCACAAGTTAAACCTAGTACCGGATCCGCTATTCACGTTTTTTTTATATTGTTCATTGAAATAATAACTTGTTCTAAAAGTGAGATTTGCACGAAAGGAAACGAGGGCTGATGATGATGACATTGATGACGTATGTATCTCTGAAGAGAATCACTGCAAAGGGAATCACCGCAAAGAGAAATCAATGCTAGGGTAGGCGGTAGGTAATAAGTCCTGTTTTTAACCCCCGACAAAAAAGAGAGGTGTTATAAGTTTGACGTGTGTGTCTGTCTGGCTATCTGTGGCATCATAGCTCCTAAACGGATGCTCCGATTTTGATCTATTTTTTTTTGTTTGCAAGGTGTCACGATTGAGAGTGTTCTTAGCTATGATCCAAGAAAATATCTTCAGCCATTTGAAGATTATCAGCTCTTTTCTATGAAAGGATAAAATAACGGATTTGTGGCGGGGGTGTTTAACACTTTGAATGTAATGTAATGTATTGCGAGCAGGTGTGCGACGCAGCGTTCTGCCGCAAGCCGTACTTGGAGGTGCACATGCGCACCCACACCGGCGAGCGGCCCTTCCAGTGCGAGCTGTGCCTCAAGCGCTTCACGCAGAAATCCAGCCTCAACACGCACAAGCGCGTGCACACCGGTGAGTCCGCACCTTTACGTACTACCCAACTGTTGACCACTGCGTCCCAAAAGAGTAAACTCTAAAGCCTGACCAAAGAAATAAGAAACCTGCTCTGGGGGCGCCACGTGTATATTTTTACGACTATGGCAACAATTTCCCTTATAAAATTAGTTCCATTGAAATTCCACAATATGGCGAGGTTTCTTATTTCTTTGGTCGGGCTTTACTTTGGAAACCACAGACAAGGGAAGCGGCGCGATTCCGTGAAGAATAGGAGTTGACCGGTCTATAGAAAACGGACGGGCGCAATCTGTATTTTACTGCATTTCTATTTAGACCTATCGGGAAAGGAAGTCGGCACGAGAATGTAAATTTAACTTTTTAGTGGAAACATTGCACGGCGCGTCGCGCGTATGTTTTTCTGAGCGCAGTATTTAAAGTCAACCTTACCGCCCTGTACATAGTCCTTTTCTATTGTTGCGAGCCGTTCGTTAGAGTAAGAGGTAAATCCTCACTACTAACTAGGATATTTTCGACTGAGCAGTGGCAGGAACAGTGACAGCTGTCCAGTTTTCGAGAGTCATCATTCCGTCTCGCTTCCCCACACTTTTCCGCACCTGTGGGTTCCGAGCTAAAATAGCGGTAATACTATAGTGTCGTCCCTAGTGGAACATTTCGATATGCGACACTACAATATTGCCACTTTTTATTTTCTACTCTTTTTGGACGCACTGTACCTACCTACATGATTATAGTGCGTTGACAGGAGATCGGGTACATAAGCTCTTTCTGAACTTTCTTTTCAAACATATTCTTTGCTATAAATCCAAGTTAAACATCGTTATTAGGATTTATGTATGTACCCTATCTCTCGTTACTATGTTCCAGGTCCTAACTATTACGTTAAGTTTCTTGTTATGCTATTCGCCTAAATTAGCTTTACTTGTAATAAATCTTAAATCATAGGCCCCTACTCTAACAACAATCTAATGGAATTAATTTAAAGAATTCAGTAATATAATAATTCCAGTTACGTCCATTAGTTACCTAATGTAATTTCCATATTAATTCAAGAAAATATATGCAAGCGCAGTGTGCACCTTTCGGTTGTACTGACTGAAGCTAAAACAGATTTGTGTTCATACTATTTTAGTATTACTTTTATTTTCGGTTCAAAAGAATGCTACTTCAAATGGGATGGAGGTTCTAGGTTTCTAATGGGTATATGGAAGTTACATTATTTTGAATTATCTGTTTAGTTTGATAGTTTTGTTAAAGTTCATTCCCTTACCATGAGGGAAATAATTCAATTATATTATTTCAACCAAGTCAACCTCCTCCTGTTTCCGCGATATCAAAATATAAAGATTTTTTTAATAAATATTTTTCTTTTTTTAGTAGTTTTGTTGCTTTCCTATTTACATAAGTTTTATTGTATAATATTTTATTTTTACGCCCTGATACGTTTCTTATTTGATATGTATTGTCTCTTTATTATTTTTATACTTATCAATTTAAAAATCACCAAGTTTTGAGTACCCTTTTTATATATATTTACGCTTTTCAAGTTCGATATTTATCTAATATGTTGCTATATAATGCTATAAACTCAAACCTACTACATTATTGAATCGTTTTCTTGTCTACTCTACACTTACGCTTACCTATTAAAGTGCACTTTATATTTTTCGTAATTTTTGGCCTATGGACGGATTTCAAATAATGCTATTATGTATAGACAGCATACCTAATAATTTATTATTTCGTTTATATAGTAATGTATTGAATCTTAAAATACGACACTGGTGCGATATTTGTACATTTAAATAAATTACATAATCAAGTACCTACATTTAATTTTACTTGACAATACATATGCTTAAACATTGAAAATGTGAATAGTTTTTGAGTGTCGACTATCTCGATAAATCAGGGCGTGAGGAAGGCTATGTTGTCGAGAGGCAAACAGGGGGAGGTAGGGGACTTACAATGGAGCGAGCGCGCAGGGGAGGTGTGCGGTATCCATTGTGTGTTCTCGCTAGGCTTGCTTGAGGCCGGCCGCTGCGGGCGCGCAGTGGACGCGCAGTGGTCGTGAGCGTGTGTTGTGTGGCGGTTCTAGATGAGCACATGCGCGCGTTGATGGTGAAGGAGCGGCCCTACAGGTGCGACCTGTGCCAGATGCGGTTCACGCAGAGCTCCAGCCTCAACCGCCACAAGAAAATACATACGGGTGGGTTACTCTCCTCGCTCCGCCCGCCGCTATCTCTTTCACTCCGACGTCTCTTCACACGAGGGGCTCCTAAAGCCCACTTTATATTTCCGTTCATAGTAACTGTAAAGCCATATTTTGATTTGTGCGATGGTTTCGTTCAGAGGATCACAGACGCGCGCTGCTGGCTAAGGAACGCCCCTACCAATGCGGGATCTGCTTAGTGAGATTCACGCAGAAATCGAGTTTGGGCCGGCACGGAAAAATACATACCGGTGGGTCCTTACCTCTACCTATACTGCCGATTGTGCGTGTCACTCCTTGAGGCAGAACGGTACTAACGATCGCCTAGTCGCATAGTCTACCTCCCCCTGAATGTGTGTGAATGAGTCGTTGTTAACATGTAGGCTAATGTTGTTAGCGAGGGAGCTGAGTTGCTATATCGAAACTCGTATACCTTATAGAGGAACACAGACGAGCCCTGTTAGAGAAAGTGCGGCCGTACCAGTGCCACATCTGTTTTATGCGCTTCACTCAGAAGTCCAGCCTGGGCCGACACGGAAAGATACACACTGGTAGGCATTTTGCCCTAAAATCCTTTATGTAGAATGAATTTGTAACATAGAGTTGACTTAGGCATTGTGAATGTGGGTGCGAGAGGAACGGTTGCTGTAGCTGAATTTTTGGTATTTCTAGAGGAGCACATCCAATCGCTGATCAACAAAGTGCGCCCCTATCAGTGTGACATCTGTGACAAGCGCTTCACTCAGAAGTCCAGCCTGGGCACTCATAAACGTATACACACCGGTGGGTCCCTTGATATTATATTTTTATTTTCATTTGGTTTCGAAGCCACAACTTGTAATACTGTCGCTTGAAAAAGCTCACGTTATTCGCTTTTGTGGCTTTGATACCTATGTTTTGTGAATAGTTTTAAGGGCTCCCAGCTACCACCGAATGTTCAAGACACTGCTATTATGAAATAATTTTATTTTTATATCTAATACTAACAACGGTTTTTGTATAGGTTGTACACGCTCAAAAACTATTCACAAACATAAGAGTAAGCATGTGTACGTTGCAATGATTCGGATAAATTAGGAGAGAGAATGTTTGATGGACAAATAACTGTTGAATTCCCTCATGGTAGCACGTAGCGAGAAGCGTGTGTTGTACGGTAGTGTATACTGTATACTGTGTAGCAGCAGTGTATTATTTGTCCATCGTGGTTTTGTTTTGTTTCTCTGTCCCCCCGCGATCGTGACGTGACGCGACGGCAGGCGAGCGTCCGTTCCAGTGCACCGTCTGCCTCAAGTCCTTCACGCAGAAGTGCGCGCTCAATTTGCACGAAAAAATACATACGGGTTAGTAGCCCACATATATTATATCAGTCAGTACTCTCTCGGAGTAGACAGCGACTTGTCGATCACTCACATCTCATTAGCGTCATGCTTCGCTCCTATTTTTCCGTTGCCAGCCTAACCCGTTGTGTTTACATTCCCACTTTTCAGCAGCTTCCATCTCGTTGCTTCTGACTAACATCTCGATATCTTTAACTCATGCAAAGCGCGCTTGACAAACTTCTGCACACATTGTTAATTCCCCTGCTACCATGTTATTAACCGCCGGCCATGATCCCACTCATATTTTTCGTTTCTTGATAAATGTATCATTTTTTGTATATCATCTTTATCTTCATGAAATATTAATTGTATCACAAAAGCGGTAATGCAATCGCCGCAATGACGCATGAATTGGCGCCTCTGTATCGAAATCGATACGTATCAAAATTGGGATCACGAAATTGTGAGGGGGGGCGATGTGGTGGGGATTGGCAGCGGGCGGGGGCGGTTGGGGCGGGCCGGTGGGCGAGCCCCATGCGTCGGCGACGTGCGTTACTCGCTTTTGTGTGTGCACTGGGCGTAGTGCAAGGGCGCCCTTTCACGTGCGGGCAATGCCCGGCCGCGTTCGCCCGGCGCCCCTACCTGGACACTCACATGCGCACGCACACAGGCGAGCGGCCCTATCAGTGCGACGCGTGCCTCAAGCGCTTCACGCAGAAGTCGAGCCTCAATATACATAAGCGGACGCACACAGGTGGGTCTCAGCCGCGGGCCGGACTGGCCACCCGCCTGCCCGCCAGTCCTCTCTATCGCGCTCCTCTCCGATCCAAATCTCGCGATAAACGATAGCTAGCGATTTGGAGCGGAGTTAGCGGCTCGCGGCGACCAGTCCGCGCCGCCCCGTAGTGCGAGGGCGTGTAGCGTCCTCGGCTTCGCGGCCGCTGCTATAATCTATGTGTTGGGCGGCAGTCCAGGGCAGACCGTTCCAGTGCCTGTCGTGCCCCGCCGCCTTCACGTGCAAGCAGTACCTCGAGATACACACGCGCACCCACACCGGCGAGCGGCCCTATCAGTGCGACATCTGCCTCAAGCGCTTCACGCAGAAATCCAGTCTCAACATCCACAAGCGGACGCACTCAGGTACGTGCGGCCCAGTGACGTATGACCGATATGTGGGCTACTAGAGTGTGTGCGGGGAGGTAGGCGCCCCGCTGCCATGCCGGGCCCAGCGCCCGTACGCGGATTTGACTTCACTCGACTTCTTATTCTAAAATCGTCAAGTTAAGTCCGATCCGCAATCCTTATTAATTAGTTGAGTGTGTTGATTGGGCGTTGCTAACGGCATTGGTATGACGTGCAGTGCAGGGGCGGCCGTTCCAGTGCCTGTCGTGTCCGGCCGCGTTCACGTGCAAGCAGTACCTGGAGATACACAACCGCACGCACACGGGCGAGCGCCCCTACCAGTGCGAGGTCTGCCTCAAGCGGTTCGCGCAAAAATCAACACTCAACATACACAAAAGAACGCACACAGGTTAGTACAACAACTATTACTATACTATAATTTGATCACTAGCTTCGTTAACTTTCTTAATTTGTAAAATTTCACCTACTAACAAGAAAGATTCAGATGTCATTTAAATATTTTCTTATCGTAGTCGAAAACTTTTATCGTCAGATACATAAATAGAAAAAGATTTTTCAAAGAATTGGTATGGTGAAATTTCACACGATTTTTCACTTTTGGGTATTCCAAAGCCGCTGAAGGTAATAATCAGTTTTTATTATCAAATTGCATTAATTGGTAACGCTTTAACTTCACCAAGAACTTATCTTAAACTGTACGAGTATGACTTTCGCCTACCGTTATATTCGTACGATGAAACTTGAGCGGCTTTCACTTTCTTTATTGTTCATTCTCTTTAAATGTTCTCATCATCTTCATGTTTAACATTAGCATAATTGATTATGATTATACCTTATACATTTGAAGTTGTCGGTGCCACATAACAGGATTGGTTCACGATTATCGTGAAACTATTCGTGAGTACTGTGTATATTACGTAGATGATAGTTAAGAAATCCTCCGACGGAACATTTTCAAATAATGCCTTATAATAGATTAGCATAAAGGAAAGATATCAAATTACGCTAACAAGTTAACACAGATTGTCATAACTTATTATTGTTGTTCTTTACGTCTCGTAATATAACCGATTAAATGGCTACATTCACTGCTCTCTAGTTGCGAGTAGAAACAAAGCTTTAATAAAACCTTGGTATCGTATGAAAAATGTGTCTTGGACTTATAATTGAAGTACCTAAAGCTATCTAAATAAAATTAAAAAAAAACTTTGAAATTCGAATACTTGGCATTCCGTCGGAGAGAAAAAGTGTTGTTGGGAGACTAATGAATGGGGCGTGTCAGTGCAAGGGCGGCCGTACCAGTGCATGGAGTGTCCGGCCGCGTTCACGTGCAAGCCGTACCTCGAGATCCACATGCGCACGCACACGGGCGAGCGGCCCTTCGAGTGCGACGTCTGTTACAAACGGTTCACGCAGAAGTCCACGCTCAACATTCACAAGCGAATACACACCGGTATGCGACCCCACTGTGCCGGCTGGTGCAAACAATCCTAGCGGCTGCACAACGAACAGCATTTGTTTCGTAATCGAAAGAGATTTTCCGTTTTGTTCCGGACTTTTTAAAGTTGAAATCGATATTGTTGGTCTCAGTTATTCGAATTAGCTAAACTGAAAATAAGTAAAGTACACGATGTAATCAATAATGCACATAGGAGGTTGGACAAGTGAAGCAAAAGATATTCTACCTCTACTGGTTGGACAAAGATAATCGGTTAATTTCGTAGTGAGCATATTTTTCGAACCAGTAAGTTGTGTAAAATTAGCAAACATATCTGAAAATGGCAATCACCTCTTTCTAACATTCAATGTGCTTTACTAATTGCACATTGAATTAAACAAATTCACAATTATTGCAAATATTTAGATCACACCTGAGGAGTTACTCTCATTCCTCAAATGACCAATAATGTTGATTTTATCGTAAATCAAAAGTTGAGGAACCTTACAATACTTTCTGCATGTAGCCAAAGATCCATATTATATGGGTGGGTGACCACTGACCCTTCTGTCGGAGTTTGCTGACTTATGTGTTTAAAAAGCGAAATATTTGCTTGGAATTACAAATGCTCTTCGTTATGCCTTTTACTCATTGGTGGACAATTCTCCCACTGACCATCAATCGGATGACGTTGTTAAGAAGACGGCAAATTGCGATGACGACCAGGTACTTTGCTATTTTTATCTGGACTTAATGATGTGGCACCGACAACTTTTACAATTTCTCTCATCATACGCTGCATCATCATATAAGTTTCAGTATTTATTTATCATTTCTCGCTTACCTCCATTTGTTTCTGGCATCATACTGTCTAATTGCATCTTGCCGTCTTTCTAACATAATTTGCCTTTACTCCTGCTTCATTCATTACTTTAGTACGTAAGTACATATTGCTAAATTCGGGGGCGCTTTTCTTTCATTCATTAAGTACATTTGATTTACTTATTTTTGAACTATGTGTTGTGTTTTTATTGGATTCGGATAACATGGAAATGACGGTGGTATTCAGAAATGCAAATCAATATCTTTTATCATCAAATGCATTTGAAATAAGCATGATTTCAGACAAACCTTTTAATGTGTTGTGTTTTCTAGTGATTATAGCAAATATACTTAGTTTTGAGTCGTATTTCATGTTACGAACAATTAGAAGCCGCTTAAGTAGAATTATGTGAAATTGCTTGAAAATTATTATAAATAATTTTTCTTTTATTTCAATACATATTTTGTCTGTTTAGGAGAACGACCGTACGCTTGTGATATTTGTCAGAAACGGTTTGCTGTGAAGAGCTATGTGACAGCGCACAGGTAAAATTATTGTTTTATTTATTTCACTGATTTGATATAGGTACATATTTTGGAAAAAAAACTAAGAACTTCCTGAGGAATTACATATAAGTACTAGAGAAGACACCTTGAATACATTCTGTGCGCCAACATGGCGGCTGCGGGAGGCGGGCGGAATGCACGGTGAGAAGAAAAAAACAAAATACAAACGACATATAAGTTGGAGATCGCGACCTCCAATTTATATTATTATCACCTTGTTTGCATTAACCTTGTCTTAGGCTTTTCGTGGTTAAGGAAGACCTAAGCTAACTAAAGCTTAAAAAAAGAATTGGTTTTCACTAACAGTCTAATTGGGCTCACAAAGGTAGGCAGAAACTAAGCGGTTTAAAAAAGTCTGAAGGTTACTTTACTAGCAAACAAAATTTTCACCAAATCTCACCTAAATACTTTAGGCATCACCATGGTCTAAGAAAACAAGTTGTGTTAATAGACAAGGATGAACAGCATGAAGACAGGCTTGTGTTAAGTCACGTGGTCCGAATGCATGACCTTGTATTCTTAGACCATGGGCATCACATAAGCGGTTCTTAGTTTAGTGCAAACGGGGTCATGAGTGCGTTTCGCGGCTGTCGTTTCGTACTTTTTAAATTTTTTTTATCTTTACTTGTGTCGAAAAAGTACGACCAATCAAGCTTCACCCGACTTGCGGGGGAGTAGAAGACTACCCCCAAAAAAGTCATATACCAACGCGTCTAGGGGCGGCTTGAGGGAGCCTCGGACCACGGCCTAGCGCGTTGATACTGAAAAACATCGTGAAGGAGCCTGAGGGGCAGTTTCTATGTACGCCGCGCCAGTACAACAGTAGTTGAGTCACAAAATAAAAAGATTCCAGAAAGTCCACTCCCGCCGTCCTTGAAATTAACCACCTAAACTTGGTTGACGCCTTGAAAAACGTGTATTTTTATGTTGTGTTTAAAAAGCCAAATACACTACAATAGTAATAAGAACACTTATCCATTTTTTTAGCACATTTAACATCAATATTTTGTTAATAATCATGAGAGCGACGACTGCACGTGGTCCGAGCTTGTATAGAGCTTGGTCCGAGCGGCCTGTAAACGCAATGATCAATGTGTGCGTAAAAATATGGCGCTTAGTTCCGAGTGGGCCATCTGTCTAGGCGCGCCGCGCGCCGCCGCTATACATAATTTGTGGTTGAGTCACAGAATAAAATAATAGTACTAACCCGTACAGAAAGGACACTCACCCCCCCGCGCCAAAATGAGTTTCTCGCCCGATATAGCGCCCCACGCCCCGCACCCCGCAGGCACCGCGGGACTCCGCCGGTGGTGTTCGGGGGTGTTTTACATAGCGCCTAGCGCCATTGACTTGTAGCTGTTGTTATTCAAAACGAAGTAGCTTGTCAAAACGCGTTTTCGTATGGAGTGACCGCCCAGTGACAATAGCTGAGTGTAATGGTTTTGGTGTCAGATGGTCGCACGTGGCGGACAAGCCGCTGAACTGCGACCGCTGCTCGATGACGTTCACCAGCAAGTCGCAGTTCGCGCTGCACATCCGCACGCACTCCGCCGGCTCCTGCTACGAGTGCTCCGTCTGCGGACGCACTTTCGTGCGCGACAGCTACCTTATACGGTCAGTAACAGTATTCACATCACAGTACACACCAAATCATCAACATATCATTTTAAAAGCGTTTAAGGAGATCGGAAGTCAAAAACTTGTTACAATTTCAAATCAAAAGAATTGGAATACAATATATTATAATAATCAATTTTTCATAAAGCCTGACCAAAGAAATAAAAAACCTGCTCTGGGGGCGCCACGTGTATATTTTTACGACTATGCGAGTGTTATTATTATTATTATGGCAACAATTTCCCTTATAAAATTAGTTTCATTGAAATTCCGCAATATGGCGAGGTTTCTTATTTCTTTGGTCGGGCTTTACATATTTTTTTGTATTGTAAGATATCAGAAGTGGGATGTACGATTTTTTTATTGCTACAAAGTTTTATGAATATAATATTTTAGTCAAGTCAATTTTTGGTCTAGATTGGAATAAAGTTAGATTTAATTTGCAGACACCACAACCGCGTTCACCGCGAGAACCACAGCAACGTGTCAGCCAACAGCATCGGCATCAGCAGCGCACACGCCAACACGCCTAACAGCGCCGGCAACTACGACTCGTCCGCCTGCGACCTCAGGTAACTAACAACAGCATCGGCATCAGCAGCGCACACGCCAACACGCCTAACAGCGCCGGCAACTACGACTCGTCCGCCTGCGACCTCAGGTAACTAACAACAACAACAACAACAGCATCGGCATCAGCAGCGCACACGCCAACACGCCTAACAGCGCCGGCAACTACGACTCGTCCGCCTGCGACCTCAGGTAACTAACAACAGCATCGGCATCAGCAGCGCACACGCCAACACGCCTAACAGCGCCGGCAACTACGACTCGTCCGCCTGCGACCTCAGGTAACTAACAACAACAACAACAACAGCATCGGCATCAGCAGCGCACACGCCAACACGCCTAACAGCGCCGGCAACTACGACTCGTCCGCCTGCGACCTCAGGTAACTAACAACAACAACAAACACCAACATTTGACAACACGCACCAGCATTTTGACAACATTTAAAAATCATAGACAGGCCCTAGGCACGACAAAACTAACTGGTTTTGAATACTAGCGCCATCTTAATAAACTTCTGCAAAACTTAGGTTTAGCACGAGATTTATATCTATTTTTGAAAGAAACAACATAAGCGCCTAAGTATGATCGTTCACAACAACAGAATGGTTTCAGAAAGCTCGAAATCAGAAAAACGTTTCTTCAGAAGTGGTCTTCATAGATTTGAACTGACAACAGTAAATCACTTTCTTCTTCTTATTTTCGAGCCGACAGCAAACTCAGACAGTCTCGGCCCAGAAACCAGCCACTCGAATAGCGCCGTCAGTAGCCTTCTTCACTTTTAAAATTGTAAACGTGTTGTTTCTTCTTCTAGCTTCGTGCCGTTGGTGAACCGCTACATGACGTCACAGGGCACGCAGGTGTCGATGCAGGACACGCAGAGCAAGATGTCGGCCATGTCGCCCCAGTCCATCGCTTCTATTTGTGAGTCACTCTCCATTCTTCTCACTATTTAAGGGACCTACAGGAGCTAAGTGGCGCCGCTAGTAGATAAAGATGGAACAATGCGAAAAGTGGTCGTTTTCCGCAATTGTTCCATCTTTAACTACTAGCGAGATATAATAAAGTTAATGGCTTCTATATATACTGCAGACCACCGTCTAGTTCCTCGCCGTTTTAGAATTTTGAAATTGATTATTTTTCAAGTTATAATTTTTTAAAGGGTGAGGGCGCCACTTAGCACCTGTAAGCCCCTTAAGTCATAATTTATTTGAACAACTACTGATGTAGTTGACTGCCTTTGTACAGTAACCGACACATGCGACTGGAAATGTTGATCTTGATAGCGCCCATATTCCGTAGCGGTAGGGGTGAATTTCGTAGTGCAAAACCGTATGTGCTGGCATCTGTACAACCAAGAATGTAGCCTTTGCACAAACAAGGAAGTACTTAGCTGCATAGGTTTACGGAAAGGCTTCTTACATCTAGCCAAAAATGATTTTTTTTTTATGCAACAACGACTTTGCTTGCGGAAACTACGTCAATCTGTTCTGTTGTCCGTCTTTTGCATGACGATTATTTAAACATGAACGGCAGTTTCTGCTTTTGCGTAATCTCATACGTATTTTTGTGGATGCGTACTGAAGTAGCGGTTTGTTTGCAGCATCACCCCCTCCCCCGCACACGCCCACGCCCCAGCCGCAGATGACGGGGCAGATGCACCTCGCAGACTGATCACCACAACAGGTATGTCCCAACTAACACCAACTAATATATTCTATGCGCCAACCAACATGGCGGCAGCTTAGGCGGGCGGAATGCACAGCGTGAAGAAAAACAAAAGACATAAAAGTTGGAGGCATGGACCTAATAGTGTAACTCTCGAGGGAGCCTCGGTCCACGGCCTAGCTTGATACGGAAAAATATCGTGATGGAGACGACGCCAGAGGGGCTCCGTCTCTGATCAATAGTTTTGATTTTGATTTTAGCCGCGCCCCCGTCGGCGGGAACGGGCATTGTTACCTGAAGGGTTTAAAAATACAGTGTGCCACCTATGACTCAATGATGGAAGCTGTCTCTGATAGCGTGGTGTGTTGCAGGTCTCGGTAGAGTAGGCAGGCAGTATGGAGTAAGGAGTATGGAGCATGGAGCAGCTATGGGCAGGCAGCAGGCGCGAGCGGCGGGGCGCCGGCAGCGGAGGCATCACAGTCGAGTAGAGTAGTCACTAGCGGTACCGCCTATGATAATGCATTGTGATTTATACCCACAACTGTGATTTATCCATACCATCACACGATTATATTAATTCAGTGGTGGCATTCATAAATCAATACTTAAAAGTCTCATCATAGATTGTAGGCCTAAATTTTTGATCTCATATTCTAATTTGCTTAGTGATAACTTTTGGAATCGTAAATGGTAAATCTCTCCAACTAAAATTCTAAATTTTGATGTTTGTCGCTTGTCATACACACCTTCACGTTAGTGGTAGTGAAATGTAACAATATCTTATTGCGATGCTTTAACTTAGATCGTGTCAGTGTATATTGGAGGTTCACTAATTTTATAGAGCTGTTACCGAGAGGTAAGGTATTTTGATCACTGAAACGTGTAAATGGAGTCTTAGATAATACTCCTCATAAATAATCCATAAGATGCTTTAAATTCAGGTTCATATAATAAATAATAAGTACAAATAAATTCATAAATCTGCAGAGTCCTCAGAGGCAATACCGAAAGCTTCACAAAATTAATAACTTTAATATGATGTTTATTGGAGAAATCCAGAGAAGTGCCTGTTGCAACATAAAATTGGCAATATTTTTTAATCGTATTGCGTTCGTTCGTGTCGAGTGTCGTATTATGTTTGTTGGTGTGCAGCGGGCGTGCGGAGGGGGGGCGTGCGGGGCGGGGGCGGGAGCGGGCGGGCGCGGTTTGTGAAGCTTCTTACTAAAACTTTGTGTGCCTTCTAGCGGATAGCGACATTAGGCAATATCACTCATAATAACACCATCATTCATATACATTTTCTATTCGCCGACGCAACGTAAGAATTCGCGCGAGGATCGTATACATCACGCGTCAGTGTTCGTGTTCACCGTAGAATATTGCCTTTTCCTTTTACAAACGTTTTGGTGCAGGCGAGTCTGTATTTCCGTACTGTTTCGAGTAATAGTGTTTACGAATAGTGTTAGCGCAGTAGTCTTCCAATCCAGTGCAGACTGCAGAGTGCAGCTAGGTTTCCGCTGCGGGGGTTCCTTATGGTTTGCCATTATTGATATCAAAGATAGATTGGTGCCATTTCTATGTAAATGATGCGGTAGGTATAGTAAGTTAGTTAAGTCTGCAGGTCAGGGTAGTTTGGAAATAAAATATTGTAACCCTTCTCAAGTGTTATGTATGTACCGACTTTATACTTCTTTATTATTTTCTACTAAGTATATTTTAGATATAATTATTATTTTTATGTTGTTGTTTTCAAAATACATTATTTTATTTCCACATTGTTGTGAGTGTCCATGTGCTGGGTCGAAAATTGTAAATATTCGTAGGGTTTATTTATTTAAATACCTATGTCAAAAAATATACTAAGCAAACAAAATTCAAACAATGTCGTGCGATTTGTAGTATAGAAACGTCTCGATCCACGAACAAATTTACTATTGAATGGAGATCTAAATCAGTTGGAATGAACGTTAGTCTAGCTAGCGCTGAACTAAACTTTGGGTACTGCGAGTCAAAATTTCCTTGTAAATGTACATATACATACAAAATAATATATACATATGAATGTTGTTTGATAGTCCTCAATATTTTTTTATATTTTGATAGTTCTGTATTTGGAGAAAATACGAAAAATAGGCCAATATCTCAACTATCACTTTAAATATAAATAAATATGTACACGATACTTTAAGATACCTTTAAATAATAATAATGCATTTAGTTGCCCAGAGAAGTTAGAAGATACTGTCTAATTTCTGTGTTTTGGATTCTCCTACATTTTAGTAAGTTTCTTACCAAGCCATTGATAACAGTATTATTTAGACAAACTAGAAGTTTGGTTTTACAGTAGAGTAAAAGTCGCAGCTACCATTATACAGATCACTCTTGAAGTGTAAACCAGTTTATCCATAGTGTACCACAGCGGGCCGCGGCGGGCCTGCTGGCAATGTATGTTATCAATAGTCTAAGGTAAAATGGAATAGAAACACCAACATAGTGACCTAGGTACATATAAAAGATACATATATAAAATGTATATATCGAATTTCTTCGTGGCTCGGCGAGGGCGATGATTTCTTTACAAATTTTAGAATTAGTAATATATTTTTGTTATGATTATGTTCACTTTCTTTATAATTGTTTTCTCTGTGTTGCCCTGTCGTTGTCTCGCCCTGGCTGAGCCAGTGGAGGGGAAGTTGTCTTGTCGCTTTCGTTAATTTCGAAACATAGTTCAAAGGTCTCGATGGTATATTTAGATCGTGATTTTCGCGGAGTAATCGAACGCGCATTCGCGGGATATGATTCGAAAATAATGAGAAAGAAAGAAGAATCATAGCGATGAAGGAACACAGATTGTGAGGAGCCACTTTAACGACTTACTACAATTTTCTAGAGAGTTCAAGTGGTTCTGCACTGCGCTTCTTCAGCGTTGAAACTATTTTACATACCGATGTTAGTTACTATACTTAGAAAGTAATATACTGAGCCATTTAAATTTACGTAACCCTAAAAGTGTTATAAGTTTGTATTCCCTTTCTTGTTTTTGATCCGTAGAAAGACTGAATTACTTTAAACGGAAGGAGTCCACAACGTCAAAGAATACTCACCGGTATTGGCAAATATAATGATGTTTAATGAATGAGTTAGTTGTTCACCATCAGCACGGTTGTGGCGAAGGACCAACAGTCGACCGAGTTTATTTGGTTAGAGAAAATCGTACATATCCTTACCGTGAATGTAATGTATACCCCCTTTGTCACGCGGGTGGTATTGTCGTGGTAGTTTGAGCAAATAACAGTGAGCCTTGTGTAATCATAATGTCTAAGGTACATATATTTAGTTCTATGGTATCGTTAGATTTACGCAAACTTCCGCTTTGCCAACATATTGCGTTGCTTACATTATAATCATTATGGAGTACAGCCTAAGGATTTTAACTTTTTTTATATACTGAGGGCTATTTCTAAGTCGCTGTTTTTTTACGATTTTTGTAAAGTTTACGCTAACCAAATTATATTCTCGGCTGTAAGCCAAATTTTCAAAGTTTTCGAGTGATTTACATCTTTAATTCCAAAGTTTTTATTGAAATGATAACAAACATCATGGCATGATGCTATCAGGTCATTTAGTTATAGCTCTTCAGGGTTTTAACGACCAATACTTTAACTAAAACTGTTTTATTTCTTTTATTGTTAAAATTTTTAGGCTAGTTTATATTTTGATAAGTTAGATTTGTTAACTGTGGTGTATTAAATTGCACGTGAATATAATACGGCTCTTACAGCTTCCCAAAGAAGTATGGTGTAGCGGCATTATTGTTTCCGATGTCCTCAGTTACATTCACATTATATAAGCACATGTATTGATAGCTCCCTTGAAAGTAATAGTCGATGTTGTAACGCAACTAAAATGAGGGGACATTGGAAATAATAAAGCGTTAAGGTAGTAGTTGTTTTGATAGTCTGATGCGATTGTGATATAAATTTGATTATAAATATTACGGTTTATTTGTCGACCTACAGTCTAAAACGCGTATTCTTGAAATTGTTTGTTGTTGTTGGTTTGAGTATACCGGGAGCGAGCGGACGGGTCGAGGGGCTGTAAGAGCACTTATGTAGTCAGCATTATGTATATGCTTTAATGTGATTTTTTAAATGTACTCTTTATTATAGTCTCATCAATCAATATAATTAGCTAACTAACAAAGCATTTTAAAAATTCTCTTTTCAGTTAATAGTGATTTATATTGAGATCAAAATAAATACAGAGTTTATTTAATTTTATGGAAAAATTATAAATTGTAAAATTATTCTTTAGTGCTCATTTTGCAGAGCTCTAATAAAGAAAAAATATATGAATGCAAAATAACAAGTCACGATTCTTTTAGAAGCCATGTAGTGGAGAAAAATAAACGTGCCATGATATTTGTGGCTAAGCTAGTAGTTTCTTTTAACACATCTTCCCTTTCTTATTTTTTTATATTACCTTTACGTATGGTTTGCATTAGTTTGCATACGTGCGACCGATTTTGACAAAAAATGAGGTAGGTATAAGACTTTGATTCCTATTGCCATCAAAGCATGTGAAA
Organism: Teleiodes luculella; assembly: GCA_948473455.1. Taxonomy (NCBI): domain Eukaryota; kingdom Metazoa; phylum Arthropoda; class Insecta; order Lepidoptera; family Gelechiidae; genus Teleiodes; species Teleiodes luculella. The sequence continues at coordinate 6,995,653 of OX419597.1, forward strand.
ATCTAGTCGGGCGTATAAATACTACCAAGTAAATTATCTATCAAGTAATCAAGCCCAAATTTTATTGCAGAGACTATTCTGGAATTTCCACGTATTTCAGCGGCTTCTATAAAGAGGTCTGTTTCCTGAAGTGAGATTGATTTGTCTTTGCGTAGCCACATTAGCTTTGAATATTCGGAAACTAAATATGCCTTGTCAGGAGGTGGTAAACAAAATGAAAAGTCAACAATAAAATCTAACCTTGTATTGGCTTGGACTAACAATCGACGACAATTTCTTCCTTGAGCACATTAGCGTCCCCCGCGGGCGCCAGAGTGTGGTCGACCAGCGGCGCGGGGCTCGGGAAGTACTTGTTGCTCGCGTGGTGCTCCTTGTGGTACTCGCCCCCCATCTCATAGTACTGCTCCTTGGTGACGCACCAGCTCTCGAAGGCGTTGCTGCCGGCGAAGTCGCGCGCGCCGTACCACGCGTCGAGGTTGGGGTTGTTGGCGGTCACCACTTTGTGCGTGGATTGGAACGGCCGCATCTCGAGGAGCTCGCGCTCTAAACGCTCTTTTAGACCTGGAAGTGTAACCGGGATATTTTTAAGACAGAAAAATTATTAGAATCGCAAAAGTCGGGGCATAGTCTCTTTCAACTAGTTTTGTCTAGACAACATACACAATGGGCTCAACTCCGACGTGGCCGCTAAAATCTCTAAAAAGTTCTTGGTTTTTTTCAATCATATGGGCATCGAAAAGGATGGGAGATGACTGAATCTAATTTTGATTTAATTTTGTCAAATTCAGCATAATTTAAAGTGGGATGTTTTCGCATGCCTGTTAAACTACGCGTAAAATTTATGTTTGACGTCTCTAAATTTAGGTTGACAATCGCCTGTCCCTTTTCGTTCTTAAGACCTTAAAAGAAACATATAGGTTTTATAACTTAAGAGCGTAATACGTAAAATCGGGTCCAATGTTAGTGTTTTGAGGTTAGCATAGCATCATCTTTGAATGACACTACTCTAACTAACATGATTCTAACACAACCTTTGAATTTTCTCAAACTTACAAAACCAACTATCAACTTCTAGGTGTGTTTTAGAGTAAATAAATAAGCTCTGTGCGATCTGAATTGCACTTTATTAAATGACAGAAAAAGTAGCTTTTCATTGAAATGACTGGAGTAGTTACCCGGGAACTGCGAAGCTCCGCCGGTCAAGAACACATTGTTAGCCAATAGCATCTGGTCCTCCGCGCTGAAGTGTTTGAACACATACTCTATACTTTCAGCGAGGCCCGCCTCAAGGTTACCCATCATGGACGGCTGGAACATCAGCTCCGATGCTCTGCAAACCAACCACGATCAAATAATCACTACATAGTATAAAACAAAGTCGCTTTTTCTGTCCCTATGTCCCTCCCTTTGTACGCTTAAATCTTTAAAACTACGCAACAGATTTTGATGCGGTTTTTTTTAATAGATAGAGTGATTCAAGAGGAAGGTTTATATGTATAATACATGCATAATATGCTTAAGGATAACCCACAATAACCATTTTCCCGTGCGGAGCCGGGGCGGGTCGCTAGTAATAAATATATGGGACATCTCACACACGGCAATCTGACCCCAAACTAGGCAGAGCCTGTACTATGGGTGTCAGATAGCTGATTTAAATACATATATAAATATACAACATCCAGACAAGGCAAACACAAGTGCTCATCACACGAATTTTTGCCCTGGGCGGGATTATGCCAACCCACGACCCTGTGCTTCGTAGGCAGACGTACTACCAACTAGGCTACGAGGCCGTCATAAAATGCGATTTAGTATATAATTAGTCAGTCGAAAGAGCGATGGAGTGCTCCATACTAGTTTTCTCTCTCGTTGATTATATACCAAACGTCATAATTCGACCTATGAAAATGGTCGAGGCAAGGGCAGGACACGTATCAAGGCAGTTACCGAGGGGTGGCCAAGAAGATAATTCATCAAGTACTTGCACTCTTTGTAATTTATAGTTCCAATATAAATATAGGCTCCGAAACTACTGGACCGATTTTGATGAAACTTGGTACAGAGATAGAATAGACCTTAGGGAGTAACATATGCTACCTTTTACCGCGAAAAATTCCGCGATACCACAAGAGAAACTGAACGCGGGCGTAGCCGCGACGGAAAGCTAGTTATAAAGTACCTGATGGGTTCAATGGCCAGATGCAGCTGGTGGTGCTGGCTGGTGGGCGGCGGAGGCTCGTACTCCCGGAGCGCTTCCTCTAGTTCCAACAGCTTCTCCCCGTCCACTTCAAGTACCTGATGGGTTCAATGGCCAGATGCAGCTGGTGGTGCTGGCTGGTGGGCGGCGGAGGCTCGTACTCCCGGAGCGCTTCCTCTAGTTCCAACAGCTTCTCCCCGTCCACTTCAAGTACCTGATGGGTTCAATGGCCAGATGCAGCTGGTGGTGCTGGCTGGTGGGCGGCGGAGGCTCGTACTCCCGGAGCGCTTCCTCTAGTTCCAACAGCTTCTCCCCGTCCACTTCAAGTACCTGATGGGTTCAATGGCCAGATGCAGCTGGTGGTGCTGGCTGGTGGGCGGCGGAGGCTCGTACTCCCGGAGCGCTTCCTCTAGTTCCAACAGCTTCTCCCCGTCCACTTCAAGTACCTGATGGGTTCAATGGCCAGATGCAGCTGGTGGTGCTGGCTGGTGGGCGGCGGAGGCTCGTACTCCCGGAGCGCTTCCTCTAGTTCCAACAGCTTCTCCCCGTCCACTTCAAGTACCTGATGGGTTCAATGGCCAGATGCAGCTGGTGGTGCTGGCTGGTGGGCGGCGGAGGCTCGTACTCCCGGAGCGCTTCCTCTAGTTCCAACAGCTTCTCCCCGTCCACTTCAAGTACCTGATGGGTTCAATGGCCAGATGCAGCTGGTGGTGCTGGCTGGTGGGCGGCGGAGGCTCGTACTCCCGGAGCGCTTCCTCTAGTTCCAACAGCTTCTCCCCGTCCACTTCAAGTACCTGATGGGTTCAATGGCCAGATGCAGCTGGTGGTGCTGGCTGGTGGGCGGCGGAGGCTCGTACTCCCGGAGCGCTTCCTCTAGTTCCAACAGCTTCTCCCCGTCCACTTCAAGTACCTGATGGGTTCAATGGCCAGATGCAGCTGGTGGTGCTGGCTGGTGGGCGGCGGAGGCTCGTACTCCCGGAGCGCTTCCTCTAGTTCCAACAGCTTCTCCCCGTCCACTTCAAGTACCTGATGGGTTCAATGGCCAGATGCAGCTGGTGGTGCTGGCTGGTGGGCGGCGGAGGCTCGTACTCCCGGAGCGCTTCCTCTAGTTCCAACAGCTTCTCCCCGTCCACTTCAAGTACCTGATGGGTTCAATGGCCAGATGCAGCTGGTGGTGCTGGCTGGTGGGCGGCGGAGGCTCGTACTCCCGGAGCGCTTCCTCTAGTTCCAACAGCTTCTCCCCGTCCACTTCAAGTACCTGATGGGTTCAATGGCCAGATGCAGCTGGTGGTGCTGGCTGGTGGGCGGCGGAGGCTCGTACTCCCGGAGCGCTTCCTCTAGTTCCAACAGCTTCTCCCCGTCCACTTCAAGTACCTGATGGGTTCAATGGCCAGATGCAGCTGGTGGTGCTGGCTGGTGGGCGGCGGAGGCTCGTACTCCCGGAGCGCTTCCTCTAGTTCCAACAGCTTCTCCCCGTCCACTTCAAGTACCTGATGGGTTCAATGGCCAGATGCAGCTGGTGGTGCTGGCTGGTGGGCGGCGGAGGCTCGTACTCCCGGAGCGCTTCCTCTAGTTCCAACAGCTTCTCCCCGTCCACTTCAGAGTCCGAGTCGGCGTCACGGCTTATGCTGCAATATTCAATCAGGTTTCCCATTGTACAACGACATAATATAAGATGTGAATCACTACAACACTAAACTTTGTATCGTTACATTCAAATAGTTTAAGTTTTTTGAAATAAAGATATTATTATTATAATACTAGAGGATTACAGACATAATAATATGGATAGGAGTAATACATGGATATACATCTTTGTCCAAGCCGAAACGCATTTGCTTTGATTTGCTCGCTTTTTGGGTTCGTTTGGTCTAAAAATGGTCTAAAATGACGCGAAGTGATAGATTTTCTTACTATGCAAGAATCGATCTTGTTTTCTAGTATTTATTCTAAATTGCGAATCCAGCGTATTATGTAGATAGATCCTGGTGCAGTAGATTTGAAGACTTCAGAAATAGGTATATTTGCAAATAAAACATTATGTGACACATCGTGAATGAGTCGTTTTACAAACACATTGACGTCATTTGCGTTTTGTTTATATGAATAGTTTTTTTTTATATGAATTGACCTAGGCTTGTGTTGAAATGGACTAGCGAAAAACATTGTGACGGAGACGACGACGCCTCAGGGGCTTCGTCTCTAATTACTAACTAGTCTTGATTTTATTCGAGATTTTGGCCGGCCGGTAGTATGTACGGGCATTGTATGTAATTAAACACAGTTATAACATGTACTTGCTAGGCCCATACGCGTTGCTACATAAATAGACTACTTTGGGGTAGAGCCATCCGCTCCAACGCAAGTCCGGTGAAGCTTGATTCATCGTACCTACATTAACGACATAAGCATAGGTGAATTCAACAAACATTAGTTATGTATTTAACAGTCTCCGCGGTCGAG